>JADNRX010000218.1:0-92544 GCA_015501595.1 Hymenopellis radicata | reverse complement strand
GGTCGCGCGGGGACCTGGCACAAAGGCCATACGACAGACAGTACAAGACATGGCGGGGAATAACGAAGAAGGAATGCTGCACAAAGGACTTTATATAGGAAGATGCTTGGTGCTTTATGTAAGACTTCCTTTTGGTGGATCCCTGCGCGTTATTGTTCTCTTTTGGTCCAAATGCATGGCTTATGTATTGTTGAGAAGACCATCAAGTGGTGCCACAAATGATAGGCAGTCTAGCAAAATTAGAGAGAGTGATTGTCCGGATGATAGTAGCCGTTACATAACCGCTTTGACCAAATTCGACTTGACGTCGACCATGACAGACCCTTGTTGCTGCTGAACGCGACAACGACCGCCTGGCACGATGCCCGCCAATCTCACTGTACCGGCGCTTGCAGGATCGGTGATATCGTCTTCGATAACGCTTGTCGGTAGTGGGAACGCTGTCGACAATGACGACGCGACTTCCTTTGCCGTTTTGGAGGGGCAGGACCCGGCGCAACAGGTGCGACCTCACAGTAGGCTACCTATGACAAGAATTCACCCCAAGAACAGCTTGCTGAGCTCGACAGCAGGCTGACGAAACAGAGTCGTATCAAGGAGGGCGCTGAGAACATGTTAAATATGCCTCTGACGGTACGAAGTCGAGCTAGGTGTCTTATTATCCGTCTCAACGTTGACTTAGGATGCCCTCCGTCTCCAAGTCGAATCCGAGCTAGACATGGCCCGGAGCAGAATCGAGGCCATAAATAACAAGCGGACCGATATACGTATGCGCCTTGTCGTGCTTCCGTACCCAACTCTCCTGACGAATACCCAGGCATCCATTGAGAAGGGAAAGCAAGTCAACGGTGCAGCCGCGGCGCGAAAGAAGTTCCAAAATGGTCATGCACCCTCTGCAAGCAGTATGGATGAACGAGGTATGCTTTCGTTGTCGCCAAATGTTTCTAATCCTGATCGCAATCTGCAGGGGAGGACTTTCGCACTGCTCTTCAGAATGCCAACAACTATATCGCCAACCTAGTGACAGTTGGCCGTCCCACGTCGCCTCCAGCTATTAATGCCGGCGCATCGTCATCTTCCATTCCCATGACTTCTGGGGCTCCCGAGATCGACCGCCCGTGGATTGATACCATGACAAGATTGGCCAACACCCTACAAAGAAGCTTTCGCGTCCGTTATGAACTCAGTATAACAGATATTGTCCAGGCGTAAGTCTTGTTTCCACGAGCCAGTTCATAACCTTAACTCGTTTAGTGTTATCCCAGCTCTTGCAGATCGGCGCTCGACACAGTGTCATTCAGCGGCATATCGTGTCATTAGACTAGCTTTAGTCGATCACGACTCTGTCAAGCGGCTTGGCGAGCAACCACTCGATTGGTACATTGTCAGGTAGGCGTTCGATTACATCATGTTTTTCTAACTTGCTCAATTTATATAGATCTCTAACTCGGGATAGCAAGTACACTGGCGAGAAGGAGCAGGTTATCAAACTCATCCGTACCATTGTCGACGTTGGGACCATACGAAACGACGCATTACCAGGAGGCTGTTCCTCGGGGCTCGTTCCGCTCTCGGAACCCGTTATGCGAGCCTTCATCGCTGTAGCAGAACAAGTGGATTCTCCATTCCGTCCTATCTGCATCCTGACTCTGACGGAGATTTGTATGGCCTCACGTACTTCCGTTCACTCAGCCTCTAACGACCTTGCATGTAGTGTTGATTGACATTGATCTTGTCTGGCGTACTGGCGGGTTCAGATTTTTGTTGCATGCATTGGGCGAAGGCCCAGTTGAGCTAGCACCTATCATATCGTCCGCATTTCTGCATATCATTGATTCACCACGGACGCGGTCTTACTTTACCGTTGGCACTGATTTGGAGGTGATCCATGTCTAACCATATCAAGTATGCGTGTTACTCACCGGTACACAGATTGCGCTCTCTCCCATTACTGACGCCTACGGTAAAGGGCCCGATCACGCGGAACGCATGAAGAGCAGTACGAAGATAATACAGGGAATGCTGCGAAGTTGGAGTGGTTTGTTTCCTATCTACCATATGTCTTTGAGCGACATGTTCATGATACACGCAGGGCTGATGTACTTCTGTATGGCTGATATGCGAGCGCTTCGGTCTATCATTGATACCCTTCGTATACCTTCCCTTGAGTCACGGGTATGCCTTATTTTTTCGATCCTCTATTTCCCTTCCAGAGACTCATCACACTGCCAGGAAATCATTCTGAATATGTTCTTCGATCTTCTCAAGATCAAGACGCCAGAGTGGTATCAAACATTCATAGACGGACGGCGGCTAACAAGTGAGACTCTATACTTCAATTGATTCCATATCTCCATCTTCTTTCGCAGTGTACAAGAAGTCTCGTCATAGTCAAGACGGCCGTTCCGCAGAAAGCAAGAAAGAAGCTGAACAAAGTGAGCGTCTTTCGCAGACGTTGCGGTTGACAGATCAGTATATCGCGCTTCTCGTACTGGTATTCACCAATGCCGGACTTTTGGATGTTCGTCGAATAATTTCCTCACCTCTATCTCCTTCTGATCAGAGTGTAGGCTTTGACGACGATAGTCTCAGAAACAACTACGGGGACCAACCTCTCTCGGAAAGCAACTCTTCTGATGGCTGAAGTTCTACAACTTGCCAATCGGGTGCTGCCGTTGTGGGTTGCAGCTCGTATTCAAGCGGTTCCTCAGATTTTCGGCATGGCTTCGGATTATTCAGATGGCGAGCATCGAATCATCGGGACGTCTGCGATGTCGGCCATCGATAGCCTTAATAGAAACCGTGCTAGGTTACAACCTAGTCTTCTCAGGCATACTCGAGTAAGGTAAGAATAACTTTGCCCTCTTTTGTTCCTCAGTTGAATCTTCATAACAGGGCGAATTCTGTTGAGGATCCCGTTCGCCGGGGGCAGCGACAGGTCGAACAAGTAAAGCTGAAGATGAGCATGCAAATGGAGGACAAGACATTCCAAGCAGCTCTTCTGGAAACTCAGGTGAGCCTCTTTTCCCTCAACACTCGATTTACTCATTGTTTGACTTCGTCCAGGTCATTTTCGCGTACAAAGACCACACGAAATGGAACTTTGATTTGCTACTTGAGCTCATCGAGGGGCCTTTACTCAATCCGAAGAGAATGGAGGAAGCGATGAGAGCGTCCAAGTTCATGCGACGCCTCATGAACTTTTTCCACCCGTTCAGCCATCGCTTTTCGGACATGTCAAAGATTAAGGTGATCATGTTTTGTTTTGCGTTTCAAGATCCTGGACTCACCAATTCTGTAGGCAAACTTGAAATGGTCAAGGCTTGGGTGCTCTCTTTTGACGACGCTCCTGGCTTGTCCTGACGGTGTTCGCTTTCTTGGATCGGAAGACCAGTTTCTCGCGCAAATAGTGAAGAGCTTTGCACAACTCGATCCAGTAAGACGAGCCCGTTTGGCCATCGTGCCGCGTACAATACTGACACTTTGTAGTTCAACGGCGTTCCTGATTCGGATCCTATCTTCTCCAAGAAGAGAGTTGCGGAAACGCTGACATCGGGTTACCTTGAGATGCTGGTGTACTCTCAGTAAACAGAAGGATGCATCGAGTACGGTGACTTTACTGCTTCACAGTGCTAATCTGATCATTTTTTAGGCTGTTGGAAAAGTTCAAGATATTCACTGCGTTCTATCATTTGAGCGAACTTCGCAGTCGAGAAGATCTGATCAAAGGCATTATCGAAAACCTGATTACGCAATGTAAGTTTCGTTGTGTTATTCCCGTCTACAGGACTGAACGCGATGATGCATAGGGATGGTCATTCTCGTATCATCTTGTCGAAGGCGCTGACGTCAAGTTACAAGGTCGGTGTTCATTCTCCAGTCGTGTTCGGTGGATAACGAATTGAGTAGCATGTTCGACTTTACGCTACGAAGCATCTGGGCGATCTCATCCGTGGTTCAGCAAATAATGCGAACGTCTGGACTCTGAGGTTACTATTGACTCAGCTGTATGATCCTGCGCCAGAAGTCTGTGAGATGGCTGCACGCTTTCTCGAGGAGGCTTGCGAGTCGAAGGACATCTTGCAGCTTGTTGTGGAGTTGCGACCTACGATGGATCATCTAGGTGAAATCGGAAACCCGTTGTTATTGAAGTAAGCGGTTTTTTGGGGCTCATCAACAGAGATTCTTACATCGTTCTCAGATTCACCTCGACACCCATGGGCTTTCGATATCTTTATGATGCTGGATACATCGAGCGAGAGCTCGACTTGTGGTTCAATGTATGATTTCCCGCCACTATACAGAAGCCAGTTGCTCAAGACTTACAGGAACGTAACTTGTTCTATGTCGTTCAAGTCGAAGTATTTTTGTCGAAGGTGTTCAATAATGCGGCAGAGGTGGAGGACGAGTCGCTCGCGTTTGAGGGAACTGTTCCGCCTCATTTCTATGGCGAAATGACCAAGACCGACCTGGGATGCCAGATCTTACAGGAGAAGGGGCATTTCTCGGAGTTCACACAGTTTATACGACGACATGGTCTTGAAGGCGAGGATCCGGAGATTATCATGAAGCTCAAGAGCATTCTTTGGGCGATTGTATGTGTTTTGGTCTCAAAGGGGGTAGTGTCTAATTTCTAATAGGGCAACGTCGGTGCGACAGAAGGAGGACTCTCGTTCCTCGAGGAAGAGGAAATCATACCGCATGTTCTGGACATCGCAAACAACTCCCCTATACCATCAATACGCGGGTTTGTGCGACTGTTTGGTGTCTCGTTTCTTCGTCTTATATGTTGTTAGGACATGCTTTTTCGTTCTAGGTCTCATCGCCTCTACCTCTCAAGGAGCGGAAGTTCTTGATGATTACGAATGGGAGGCTACACTTTCCCCGCAAGGCCAGGCTGTCGGTTTATGCATACCTTTGGATGTGGAAAAGTTCATTACGGTGCGTCTCGATATTATGCAGCGTCTGTGTAATGCTCAGCTTCTCGCAGATACCTCCTTGGACGCAACATACTTCGCAGTCACGGCAACCTCGACTGATACCACCCAAGTCAGAAGTTGAGCTCGAAGTTATCACCGCAATACAGAATCTGGCGAACTCTGTCATTGCGAACGCGGCCTCAAGGACATTGACGAAGTACGTTCTTCTCCCGTATTTCTGAGTGATTCTCAACTGGCCTAGGATGAAATCCCGGCCTGAGCACCGCGCCGTCTTTTCATCTCCTGATATGTTCTATCGGGCATTACATATCATCTCGACTCAGAGATATCGCCTGCCGGTGCGCAGGTACATAATGGACCTTTTCAACATCGAGCTCGATGCGGCACTGGTTGTCGAATTGCAGAAGTGCGACGAGCGGTTGAAGGCGCATCCTCATTTCAAGACGCCCAAGCTGGATAACCGTGTGAGCATGTTTGGACGGCTGGGTAGGCCGCGTCGTCCTGAGGAGAGCGACGATTCGAGCTCTGATGACGAGCTGGATGCGCCGCCGTTACCCAAGGTGCAGGAGCAGCCTGCGATAACGTGTCGCCCTCAGAACCAAATTCTTGGATTTGACATTGCTATACCCGTCAATTGATCCTATGTATATGTTATCTACATGCTTGTTGTAATTTATCTGTATAGTAGAAAGCCTGTCGATGCTGAGGACTTGCTCTCATGTTTACCTTGACGATCTAAACCAAACAACTTGTCACTGCAGCTGCTTAACCTGCTTTCCACTTTACCATCAACATGTCATTACTTCGCGCGTTGGCGCCAACGAGGACGCTGGGCCAGAGATGCCTTCTTTCGCGTGGAATGTCGAGCGGGGAGTCGGTGACGGTCAAGTCGGAGCAGTCCTCGTCCGAAATCGTTGCGCCCGCACCTCCCCGAGATGTCATGGTTGCCGACGTCGTCAGCGGCGCTCCTAGTGAGTTGCGCACCGCGCGCAACGTAGTTCAGGACTCACGAAGATTGTAGCGGAACTGCGTCACAGAGCGGTCAGGATATACCAGCCGACGAGGAATACGATGCAGAGCGGCGGGGCCAAGATGGAGCGCTGGCGCATTGATTGGGATATTCTCCCCGGTGGCGGACGCTGGGAGAATCCGTTGATGGGATGGGCGAGTTCGTGAGTGGATTGAACGGATGGTGTTGCGAGTGCTGGCGAGTTGACTGGGCGCACAGTGCCGATTATATGCAGGGAACGAGGATTTCGTTTAGATCCAAGGAGGATGCTATTCATTTTGCGGAGAAGCAGGGTATGTTTTTGTTGTGTCCTTTTTCTTGAGAGTTTGGCTGATTATTGATGATGTAGGTTGGGATTATTATGTGTGCGTGTGGATTTACGATTTTTTTCGTTTGCGGTTGCTGACTTGAATGTGTTTGTAGGCAACCGTCTGTGGTGAAGAGGGTTCCGCCGAAGAATTATAGTGAGAACTATAAGTATATCCCGGGAAGTCTGAGGATTATGAAGACCAAGTAATAGATGGCGGCGGTGCCTGTAGCCTGCGGTGTCTCGAAGTTGAAGATATTGTCTGCGCTGCTTGCTGGATTTCTGCGTCTCAAAAAGGCTCGCGTTGTGCACACATGCGTTAAGTCTGTGTGACCTACAGCCGAAGAAACTGGAAGAAACGTATCGTGCTTCATGAAACCGCCAGGAGGTCTCAGCTCGATGTTTAGCAAGATTCGTCAAACAGACTCGGGCTACCTGGCCTAACGAATGCGTGGCGTCCACCAAATCCCGCTTCACGAAAATTCTAGACGCTACGCCACCGGGACCGAAGGTAGAACGGTTCAACGAATGTATGAATCACTTTCCCGTGCGGAAGCAGGACCCTGACACAACTCCGGACGTCGCATGTTGGACTAAACGCCCCACCTCTACCGCACCCGAACAAGCGATGCGGTACAGCATCATGTCGTGTCGCAGATACACTACCGAACACGACGCGCTCAGAATAACTTGGAGGAGAGGATCAAACCACTTGCGAACTGTTCATCGATGTCCTCGAGATATATCGCCTACTCTGGAGTGAGAACATTGTCGAAAAGTCGGGAGGCCTTCAGCTTCAGCCACACGTATTTTGAAGTTTGAATCCGTAACGACAAAACATTTAGCTTGAGCGACAGCTTCGTCCTAGTGGCTTGCACGTTCTTACGAGATCTAGCGGGGTTAGAGTAGGTTTCTTAGAGATATAGTGATAAATCCGTGGGTTGTCTCTAATCGCGTTTATAAACAACGAGCCACAGCCTCACGTCGATCTTGGACACCCGAAAAGGAACTCACCGCCGCCAACAATGCAGGCCGAAATAACCGGCACCCCTTTTGTGGCGCTGATACTTTTTCACGACTGGTAAAATATAACAGCTTGAATTTTACACGCCGTATGGACGCGATCTTGTTCCGCAACATCGAACTGGCGGATGAGAATAAAAATTATTTATAGCCTGATATTGCCGATCACCTGACTTGTGACATGGAAGGCGACTTCTTGTTTCGTTTGCTGTCTGCCACCTGCCATCAGCGTCGACGAGCTCTCATGTTCAAGTGCTGACCGACTTCCGACGAGTTTCCAAGTATCAGTATCGCTTGAACGTGTTGGTGGACGAATTCCTTATCTTCAACCATGGGCGATATCCAGACTCGACCTTTTTCCAAGAATTACAGGTATGGCCCCACCTTGTTTGGAATTGACTGTTTAACGGACTATATACGCAGTGGTCTCATCAATCAGTCGGTAATCGCTGTTGGAATCACTGTACTATGTGTCACTGGACAAGAACTCATGAAACGGAGGCGGAGAGGGAAGGGCAAGACGCAGCCGGGAGAGGGATTGGGCAGCCGTGAATCATGGGAGTTTGGATAGTGAGTACACGCCATCTATTCTTTCTTTTCGACGTCGTTCAGGCGCCTCGTGTGACTTAAATATTTCCCCTGTCGTCTGTTGCTGACCTTTCGCTTCCAGTCTTTTCCAAGGACGTTCGTGGGCATGGTGCGACTATATTCCGATTTTGACTACTACTTTTTAATTCTTCATGCAGGAGACCATCGCCACCAAGTCCAGGAGGTTGGATTCTGTCCTGGGTGCCGCAGGTGTCATGTTCCCGGAAGAAAAAATGAATCAACTTCGCGGCGTCGATGCGACATTGTACATCCGATTTCTACGCGGATGCTGTAAGTTACATTTTTCGATCTTCGTTCAACCATTAACCTACCATCCCTCAGTTTATTTCACCCTGTTGCACACGCTTACTACGTTCCCGATCCTCTTCCCCATTCACGTCGAGTTCTCCGAGCATTCCATCGACGAGAAGTCCATGACACGAGCATCCATATCATCTCTAGTCACAACTAAACAAGGGAAATCGTTGCTTTGGATCCACATATGTCTTCTTTTCTGGGTCACGCTCTCATGGATCGCATCCTATTCTGGATATCTCACGGTGCTTTCATGCTACGCGCTGCACGAATTCGGGACGCTGCACAGCGGCACTTTACGGCGGGCTCCTCGTATCATCCCCATCCTCATCCACAGTATGCGTTTGCATCCAATCCCACGGTTGAAGACCTCCAGCCCACTCCCGGCCTTCGTCTTCGGACAATAATGGTATCCAACGTACCTCCACTTCTACGTTCTGAAAAGGAACTCAAGGAGTACTTTGAATATTTCATGTCCCGCAAACTGGAGCGACCTGCGATCGGACTCACTACGAATACGCAGCCTGGGTTCTTCAACAAGTCAATTGCTTACCTCTTCAACGCGCGAAACGACTTCCTGTCATCCACCCTGCTACGCAAGGTTCCAGAAACGAACCCAGTTCTGATTCATCAGACATTCCCGACCCAGAAGCAGTTCCTGTGATAGATCGCGTCGTCATTGCTCGAAGATGACCGAGTTGGCATCGTTGTTGGAACGTCGAGAAGAGATTCTTCGGCTCCTGGAGACGGCGCACATCAAACTTGCCAAAACGACTTTGAACGCCGTGAAGAAAGCTATGGCGCAGAAAGATGCCCATAAGCCCTTTTCGCGATCGAATTCTCGCGCCAAGTTCGTTGCTCAGCAGAGAAAGCCCGCGGTGGATCCGGAAGCTGGTGATGCGACCCAGGAGGGTACGCTGAGCGAGGAACAGAGGATGGAACAGTTGATCAAGGTCCTTGGCCCCTTCGTGGATCAATTCGAACTCCGGGATCCTCCTTTGAAAACAAAACTCTTCACTCTTCCAAGCACGCCTTCCAAAAGCTTCGCATAGAGGGTTCCAGTGACTCGGACGTACCTGTTTCCTCTCCGGGATATCCTCCTGCTAGCAAAGGTCGGCGTCGGCGACACAGGAAGACTGTTTGGGATGCCTTGCTTAGTCTTCCTCGCTGCAGTCTGGACGCCTATCAACCTTTGATCAACTTGTCCCATCTATTCCGAGGAAAGACTGTACCGTCCATTGACTATTACACTGCAAAGCTCAATCTGTTGACGTCGTTGATTACGGAAAACAGAGCGAAACATGCGACCGAGTATGATCCAGTCTCGACGGCTTTTGTGACATTTCGCAGACGCCAGCGATGCCCTTAGGGCGTGCAAGTATCTTGCGGTGCATCCTCACAATCCACTCACCTGCATGGTGTCGATGGCTCCGGAATATCAAGACTTGGATTGGATTCGGGTGATGAAATCGTCCTTTGATGCCGAGGTATGTATGATCTGTTGCCTCTACTGGGATACGTGTTCACGTCTCTACAGTTCGTCAAAGACTGGGTCGTCAGTCTCGGCGTGTGGGCTTTCACTGTGTTTTGGCTATTCCCCGTGTCTCTTCTCGTCGGTTTGGTGTCCATTCAGAATATCAGTGCCTTCTGGCCTGGACTTGTAAGTTACGTCAAATATTTGTTGTTCATTGCTCACAGACATTCCGCAGAAAGCTTATTTGGACAAGCACGAATGGGAGGAAGAAGTCATACAATCCTTCTTGCCTACCCTTCTCGTCGCTTACTCGCTCTTCTCATCCCTCTTATACTCTTACTGATCGCCAAGAAGGCGCACACTATCACGACACTATCCGCTATGCACGACAGGATCATGACTAGATATTACAAGTTTCTCATTGTCAACGTCTTGGTTTTCTTCTGTGTTGGAACTGCCGCTCTACAGTCCTTTTTGGACTCGTTCAGACAGAGCGCTTCTCCGCCCGATATTCTTGAAATTGTTGCCAGTAGTTTCCCCTCGGCTGGGCCTTTCTATGTTGGCTGGCGTGAGTGCCCTTCGTTGTGACGCATATATTCGAACATTGACACGTATCTTCAGAAATATTCACGACTGCTATGCACGGTGGCTTTGAAATTGCTCTCCGTGCGTTCTTCTCTATTCCTTGTGTGGCCCCATAGCTGATAATCGCTTAGTCGGTGTAAGTTCGTCTTTCTTCATTGGAACCATTTCATTGAAGTCTCCAGCTTCCTCTTATTATGTATCCCACTACGCGAAGCCAAGTGACCCCGTAAGTACTTAACCCCGGTCGTCTCCATCATGTCATTTAATTGATTTCTTGACAGGCGGAAACGCGCTGCGGGCATTCGTCCGCGTACCTTCAACTATTATTGTACGGGAATAGTTCATATGCCCGCCATTCTCTAACTCATTTCTAGACTGGCTTCCAACTCATTTGCTGTTGATCCACGTGCTCGTGGTGTTTGCTGTGCTCAATCCATTCGTGTTGCCCTTCGGAACATTCTACTTCTTTGTTGAAACAGGTGCTTGGGTTTCTCTTTGTTTCCAGCCACACTGTTGATCTCACGTTGTCCAGGTGTAATAAAAAACCAGGTACGTCTCGATGCGGGTTTGCGGAAATGGTTCATTAACACTCGACTAGTTAATACACATCTATGCTAAAAACTACGAGGGGGACGGGAAACTTATCCTTATTCGTATAGTTCGATATTCATTAGATGGTAGGCATCAGTTTCTTACTTGTTCATTGATTCTGGCTAACGCAGTGTAGGCTTAGTTCTATCACAGGTCGGCTCATTTGGTCTAGTCTTAAGTACCTACTGATACACCTCCAGGGCGTCTTCTTGGCGTACATGGTTGTTCTCAAGAAAACGGCGAATGTTGGACTGGCCGCCGTGTTGATTATTCTCACGTCGATCTTCAAGATTATGTATGTCAGAACTCTCTTTCCACCGTCTGTGCGCTGAAGCCTTCCTCAGGATGACACGAATGTGTCGCGCGCAGTTTGAACACGACGACATTGTAGAAGCCAACGCCGTCTGCGCGTCTCTCTCGAAGATGATGCGCACGAGGCGGAACGGGACGACTCTGAAAATTCCACTGAACCTGACATCCACGGGCTGATAACTCATTCGAAGCCTGGGAAGTTCAATTTCCGCATTCCTGAATGGGTCACCTTCTCGTATGGTACTGTTCGCCACCACAGCCCTCTTACTCGACAACCCAACCCCTTCAGACCTACTCCGGCGTCTTTCTCCCGCATCTGTTCGAGGTCACCAGAGAATAGTCCGAGCATCCCATCGCACATACCTACAGAAAAACACGCTGATCCTTTCCCCCTGTCCATCGACGTCGAGCCTAAGGTTCACAACGAAGATGACTTCACTGGTCCTGTTGTTACACATCCACCACCCGTGGCTTGGGATGATCTGATGACACCGGATTTGCCGTACGATAATCCATACTATGTCAGGCCCATCAGCAACGTCCTCTGGCTCCCCCGAAATCCCTGCGGAATCCTTGACCTGGATGACACAGTCGACATGAAAACGTCGATTACCGTGGAGTCATCCACCGGTAAACTTGGAACCTGGGTTGGATTTACTGAGTTGGATTCTCCAATGCTGATGTCGAACCTATCATTGGAACCATCGCTCATGACGCCCACTTTACAGCCTTCTCTCTCAGGACTACCCAGCTCGGGATCCTTGTTTGGAGTTGCCGATGTTGACGCACTGAGGAGATCGAGCTTCCTATCGCCATCGCTAAGCGAGTGGAAGCTGGAGAATCTGACATCGAACAGATTCGTCCGCGAAGGCCATCGACTTATCGACATCGTCCGCACGGGCTCCAGTGCAGACCCCAGGGCAGCATAAATCGTCCGTTCATCAAATCATACAGGTCTTTCTCAGAAGGCAGTACAGCCGCTAGACTGCGGTCCAATTCTATAATGACGACTCTAGAACCTCCCCGACCTGATTCCGGCCGTCGTTTCAGTGTCTCCAGGGCGGCAAGCGACCATCCCGCACAGTCCGCGCGAGCTTCCAGCACAACCAGGGCCGCGCACGGATTCGTCTCTTCGCCTGGAATCATCACCACAACTGGATTCCCGCGCCCCGAATGCACTCTACACCAAGAGTCGGCACTTTACGCCCTGACGCTCATGCACAAGCTGATTTCGCGGCGAATGCGTCGTTTTCCTCGTTGAATTTTGCACCACTCCGGCGCGCAGAGAACATTTCTGCTCATCATGCGATCTTACGGGAGGTCATGGCTGAAGAGGAGGAAGCATTTGTTGACAGGCTTGAGAGTGAAGAAGCTCAAGCGAACACGACAAGATCGTTCTTGACATCCTGGATGTTCAAGAAAACAAACGCGTCTCAAGTAGATGCGGCGCTCTTGACGCCTCCTCGTCCGGCCTCGAGGAATGGTGATGACTGAGTATTTTTTTCTCGTGTAAAGATTTTTGGCCATATGTTTATGAATTCACGATACCCGGAAGCAGGTTAATGTACAATGAAAGAAATAATGAACGCAGTAATTGACACGAAGGACTGGCTCGCGGTTTCCGCGACGCGCCACTGCTAAGCGATTATGTTCCTTTGGAAGGATACTCAGTCGTTGTGCTGCTGCCTTGCGCGGACCCTCTGCTACTTCCGAATTCCTCCTCGCATCGATATCGTATGGCCGGAGAGCTCCATCATACTATTGTAGTCGAGACGTTGCTATATTCCGGCCACCGAGACTCCAAGGCCTCCCCATAAAAGCGCCTTGTAAATTTCGTCTGGGGTCAGTTTTTCCTTTCGTTATGTTTTCTACTTCACATTTGGTTCTTGCCTCGGTGTTGGCTGGTCTTTCCCGAGCTGGGACGACGGTCTGGTCGGGCAGCTTCGACAACTACGCGACCGTGAGGATTTTTGATGAATGTGAGTTCTTTGACTGGTTCGATTCACGTGTCGGTTGTGTCTGATTCCTTCATAGGGTCATGGTCTAACCAAGTTGGAGAGTACCAGTGGGTACGTGACTAACCTTGTCTTGAGGCCTTCATTAATATTCTTCCTCTTTCTAGTACATTCCGGTGATGGTGCTACCTCTGAATACCTCGCGCTGGATCCGTCCTACACGAACCCTGCATCTTCAGAGTCCACCGGTCTGAAGCTTACCATCAACTCTGGTGCTGTTTGGAATGGCAAACTATGGAGCGCAGAGCTCATTCCGCAAACTGTGGGGTTTCGATCGACTCGTGGGAGGCAAACTACTGACCAAGTGCAACATAGAGCGAAGACTTGGGCACAGGGACTATGTATTATCACTTCTCTATCATGCGCTCGGACACCAACCCTCCCGATGTAAGCCTCTAAGTTTAGTTACGAGCTTCCACACTGATTGACTCTGGCAGTCCATTGTGGAGCACCAAATCATGTTCTTCGAAAGCCATTTCACTGAGGTAGGAAGAGGATGATTACGTTCGAACACTACTCATTATATGATAGCTCAAATATGGCGTTGACCCAACATCAACTGACTTGCAATGGATGGTCGGAGGAGCCAGCCAGTACAGCGTCTCATTCGATGCTGGTACCTGGTACAAACTTTGCCTATGAGATCGATGTTAGTACAAGCACCTATTCCTATATCCTCCATCTAACTATGAACCCCAGTTTGACGGCAGCACTGTCGGACTCTGGGCGTCCACCGACGGCGCTGAGCTTAACAAGGTTGTCGAGAACGTCTCTGCGAGCACCTCCACCAATTCTGCCGACTTCCACGTTGGCGTTCTGCGCCTCGATGTCCAAGATGTGGTGGAGGACTTCTACCTCAGTGGCGTGTACATCGAGAATGGAGACATTACTACTAGCATAGGAAGTGGATCGGACAGTGCTCCGAGCGCGGTCGGGAATACGTCTGCGACGGGAGAGTCTACTACATCTGTCGCGCAAGTTGTGTCAAGCGCTGCCAGCTACCCTCCAAGCAGCAGTGTTGGCGCTAGTATCAGCTCCCTCGCGCCAAGCGCGTCCGGGATTGTTTCCAGTTCGGTTTCGAGCGCGGTCGTAACATCAAGCGCGCCCGCCGCCACGTCGAGTACGGACGTTGGTGACGACGAATGCGATGTGTATATTACCACCAGTATTCCGTCTTCCACCATTGCACTAGCCCTGCCGCGGCATCTAGCGCTGTCGTCGAGGATGGCGGCGACGATGAGGAATGCGATGTGTATATTACTACGAGCACTCCTTCATCTACGATTGCCACCGCTCCAGTTGTCACAACTAGCGCAACTGTTGTAGTGTCCTCGTCGTCTAGCGCGGCTCTCCTTCATCCACATCCTCGGAAACTATTGCTCATTATGGTCAGTGTGGAGGTACGTTTTTCCCTTCTGTGTATAATCATCGTTTGCCTGACTTGATATCCCAAAGGGGCGAACTGGACAGGCGGAACGACGTGTCAAGATGGCTGGACGTGCACAAACTGGAATACTTGTGCGTTGAAACGATTCTTAATGTGCCTTGTCCTGGCTGATCGTGTTTCCAGACTATTCCCAGTGTGTGTCCGCATAAAGAGATACTTCTACTCATTAATCCTTCCATGCGATTGAACCCATAGCTGCCTATATACCTTGTCCACGTTCCTTCAAAATGCTTTATTATTATTCCTGTTTGGCTACCTCATCTTCACTCAGGCGTGCCTCCTCCAATCACGTCTCGATCAGAGTCGATCTGTCTCGATTTACGCCATAAACGACACCGATTCCAATCAGGAACCATTTCGATGGCCACTACTGTCGCCACTCTTGAGGCGACACAGTCGTCTCCCTCACCGCGACTGTTCCACACCACCCAGGATATCAAGCAAGCCATTTTGACGAAGTGGGAGGCACAGTATGTCTTAGATGCCCACTACACGAGACCTTCTTTGCTGAACAATACGCAGAGAGCCGTTTTGTCTTCATTTTCGAGTCAAGCCGGACACGCTCATGGCGGTGGATGAAATGCTTGCCACTTTGCATGGTCGCAAAGGCTTGCGGTACGTCAAGTTTGGTGCGCTGTGTTCAGTCACCTCATAATGGTGTAGTGTTTGCTACACCGTTGATGATCTCGTTATAAGATGGATGCCGTGCGGCGCCCGCGACGCCGCGAGCCGCACGTTCATGCGGGTCATCGACCTCACTTTCAACAGTTTTCTGCAACCAGCCTACGATTGCTGCGATCTTTATGACGCCATGGGAAGCACTAGTATGTTCATTGTCAGTTTGTGCGCTGCTTTTTGCAATTCTCATATATTTTCTATTTCTAGCTACACGCATCGCCACCCCCAACAAGGAGCGGAAAGAGGCCGACGAATCTTTTTATCCAAGTGGAAGTAAATCACCAAGTGTGGTTGTCGAAGTAGGTGCCAGTGAGCAATTGTTTGAGTTGCAGGCAGACGCGTCCTGGTGGTTGAAATCCGTGAGTTTGCTAAAATGCAGACTGCTGTTGCCTGATATAAGCCTTGGTAGACTCAGTGCCAGGTAAAACTGGTCATTCTCATCGCAATTACTCTCCCACTCTCGAATTTGGCAAACGACACACCTAAGATCATTGTTGAACACTGGCAAATGGTGGAGAATGATCGTGGCCTCCCCGTGCCTACTAAGCTCTATGTTGGTGATTGGACAGACGGGGTGCCAGATGAAGGTGTCTATCAAATCCCCACAGATGCCTTTGTCCCCGACAGTGCTACCCGCACTCGCTTCAACCTTCCTCTCCTCATTTCACCCACACCAACACGTCTGCAGCATATTCGGAGCAGCATTATACATGGATGCAGCATTGATGCCGATGCGAGGGCAGGGGCAGAGTAAACCTGGATTTAGACATTTTCGGGTTAGGGTTTACATTTCCGTATTTAGCTATGTACCGACTTCTTCCTTAGCTTTGTACCACCATGTTGTTCTCTTAGCATCCGAACAGAGGTGTTGTTCTTGTATGTGATGTAGGTGTCTGGGATACACCTTACTACTCGTCTCTTTCTGCCAACCCCAGTCATAGTTTGATTGGAAACTCACGTCCACGAAGCTCTTTCACGGGTCTCAAACGCCAATTACCATCACTCCGGACATTTCAGCCAGTCTACACCGTGACCTGATCCCAGACTGGTCGTCACCATTCGGCGTCAGTCTGCACTAATCGCCGCTGATCAAAAAACGGAACGTAGGGCATCATCATCTCTAAATCCCGGAGATATACATAGAATTACTGACCCTCGGATGCTTGAAGCAGCGCGTCTCATTGGGTTTCCCCGAGGCGACGATTTTCCCTTGATCACCTCCAACACTGGCTCCTCAATTCACCGCGCCCGATTATTATCCTCGCGTCAAAAGTCATATGCCAAGATGTTCACCGATATTCAGCAGGACGTCGCTACTATATATAACTGTCATTGAGCCTCGAGATCGCCAAATCACAACTTGAATGATGTTGGGCTTGATCGGTTTCGCTTCTTTGTTCGCTGGGCTCGCTCGTGCTGGGACGACGGTGTGGTCGGGCAACTTTGACTACTACAGCACTGTGGCGGATTTCGATAAGTGTGCGTGGGTTGTGTTGGTTTCTTCGATGTCACGTCTAAATAATGATTCTAGGGTCGTGGTCTAACCAGGTCGGAGAATACCAATGGGTGGGTCTTTTTACGGAATTCGGAGGGTTGAATGGACTTGCAAACGTTCAATGGTAGTACATCCACGGAAGCGGGCCGACGTCGGATTACCTCGCCTTGGATCCGTCATTCAAGAACCCCGCCATCACGTCCGAGTCCAAGGGCCTGAAAGTGACGATATCTGCTAATGCGACGTGGAATGGGCAGACGATGGAGCGTACGGAGTTGATTCCTCAAACCGTAAGTATGTCCAGCTTTGACCGCCGCGGGCATGCATGATTTGACAACATTGAGCTGAGTAGGCCGCAAACTTGGGAACGGGAACGTTGTATTACCATTTCTCCGTAAAGCGCACCGATACCAACCCTCCTGATGTAAGCGATGCCTGAGAACCGAGAGTTGGAACTGACCTGTCGGTACAGTCTACTAAGGAACACCAAGTTCTGTTTTTCGAGAGCCACTTTACAGAGGTACGCCAACGATCGATCCTTCATTTCGGCGGAAAGTTGTAAACTGAACCGTCTATGTTAGCTTAAATATGGCGTTAGCCCGACTCCGACTGACCTCCAATGGATGGTATCTGGCGCAAGACAATGGGGCACCCCCTTCACCGCCGACACATGGTTCAACTTTGCCTACGAAATCAACGTCCGTTCAAGTCATTCTCAATTGCGCCTGCTTCCCTCGAAGACTAAAACTGTCAACAGTTCAGCGCGAGCACCGTCGGTCTCTGGGCCTCCACGGGGGCTTCCCCTCTCACAAAGGTCGTCAACAACGTCTCCGCCAGCACCTCCACCAACTCGGCCGACTTCCACGTCGGTGTCTTGCGCATCGTGCAGGGCAACCCGCCGGAGGACTGGTACATTAGCGGCGTATACGTCGAGAGCGGGACGATTACCACTGCTATTGGGGCCGGGAACAGCACCGGCGGCAGCACCACCAGCGCGCCCGTATCGACGACTCAGGGCCAGGCGAGTACGACTGTTGTGGCGTCGACAACGACGAGCGCGGCTGGTGCGACGCAGACACAGTGGGGACAGTGTGGAGGTAAGAAGTCTTTGTATTTTTAGCGTTGTGAGAACGCTGAACGCGCCGGTATCTTAGGAATCGGCTGGTCAGGCGCGACCGCCTGTGTTTCCGGTACGAAATGTGTCGTCCTCTCGGATTACTATTACCAGGTATGTCAATTTGATGAGCTATGCAAGTGCTTAGCCGACGCGTTCTACAGTGCCAATAGTAAGAGTCTTGTATATTGCATATGGGATTATAACAAGTGTTCCATTTTTGTCGCGTGCAATCACGCTATACATCAAGCCAATCCTGGAACACGTCAGAAGAAATCAGAGGAAAACGAAGAAATGTACCAATAACACCACACGCAGCGCGCCCTCCAGCATTGCCAGTTTTGAGAGACTCTTCATTGTCGCCGCGTCCAAGATCGTCAGTACCAGCGTGCACAACGACAGCGCGTCTAGAAAGTCGGGACATCTAAGCAAAGCAGATCCCCTTGGTGATCAGAGACTAACCCAATAATGCTCCGAGGTCCATTCAGAGTGAGCAGCTCATCGGTGAGCACGAATGACGCGACACCATCCTCATCTGTCTCAATATTGCCCAAGTCGCCCACGTGGCGTTCATCATCTGCGGGTGCGCCGTGGGTTTTCCCGAACGGGTTGAAGTGCGGCCCAGCAGAGACGCAGCCGTTGGTGAGGTCGCCGAATTGACTTGAAAAAGGGATTCAGAAAGCTGAGGTGTACACAAAAAAGTGCTCACTGAATATGGAATCCGCGTGCAGAGGAGGGATCGAGACCCGTCAGCTCTCCAGACACCGTTACTGGTCCTTTAAACTCGGCTTGCTCGAAGATGACCGTTCCGCGGACACTGGAGTCGCCACTGAGAACGACTCTGGCCTGAGGAAGAATTTAGAAGTTGATCCCTCCGCGGAGGTTATCAGATAACGACCTTGGTCACTGCTAGAGGCACTTTTGCCGTCGGCGTGTGCGATATTATACCCGCAGCTGCAGCAAGCAGCAGCAGGGTTGCAGCCCCGCCACCCAGAAACCAGAGGAGTTTGCGAGTGGGCTTGTGTGGCCTTTCGTAGCCATTGTCGAGGGGGAGGTAAGGTGCACCACTCATGGTAGGTAGTCAACCAAGTTTGCGAAAATGGCTCATTCTGCATCAAAATGATCCATCTTATCAAGCATGCGGCTCGCATTGCGACCGGAGACCGAAGGTCCGAAACCCATCAGACTCTATTTAAAGTGCTGACGCTCACACACTATCCCCTACTATCCCATTACATTCATCTTCCCAACAGGCAAACGATATATCGGCAGGTTGAAATACTCGCGCGTCTTTCCCCAGCGATCGTACGCGTCGTCACTAACATCGACGTCGAACCAATCGACATCTGCCCCGACCTCAGCAAGGTGCAGTTCGGATATACGGGTATATACGTCGTAGAATAAGAGGTCTGGGAAAATCATCAATGGCTGAGTAAATACGTGGAAATGGATACTTACTGGTCGCTCCAAGACCATTGAAGAAGCTGAACCGTGCGTCAGGACCATCCAGAAGATCTGGAAGATGCTCAAAGAATTGGTGCAGCGCAGCGTAGTCCTCCGAGAATGTATCTAAGAAAATTCAAGTCAAGGAACCAGATGCCATGGAGAATCGCGTACCAGTATAGACAACGTCAAAACCGCCACACAACGAGAACAATTGTTCAGAGCTGACAAAGTCTTGCCATTTTCCCTCGAGGATAGTGACACCGGGCTTCTCGTACCAGCCAAGTGCACGCATGTGTTGCAAGACATCGGGATGAGCCTCAATTATAACATGGTGTTCAGGTGGCGTTAGGAGCTTTTGGAAAAGAGAGTCAATCTGTGAGAGCGGTCAGCTGTGCTGCAAATAATATGTACAAGTGACCTACTATCCCTAAGCCAAAGCCGACATTCAACACTCGCAGTCCAGAGACATTAGTTTCTGGAACAAGTGCTTTGACTGTCTGCTCCATGATCGGTCGTTCCCAGCCCATCATAACGCCAACTTCCTCCTCACCGCCAGCATTAACGACGCAGATTTCTTGGCCGTGTTCGTCAGTTTTGAATGTAAGCTTGGAGGTCAGATAGACATCGGTCGAGCCAGCTGCAGTAGAATCCGTGCTTTGAATATGAAGCACGCCCGAGCTCGAGGGTGGCGCACTGGACGCGGATAACAGAGCCAGGAGCATCTCTGCGCGTATTCCAGCATCGCGTATTGAATGGTATATCTCCTGGTTGTTGAACGACAAGGCTATATCGCCTGCCGAGTTCTTCTGATTATCCACTGCGAAAGTTAGGCCGCAGAAAAATGCAGAAAGGACAGCACGCACGTACGCGCATTCCACACGGCGCCTTCCGCGATGACATATTTTACCAGTTCGGCGTTTTGGGTGTATGCGGCGGCGTGTAAGGGAGACAGGCCTTCGCTTTCATTTTGATACCAGACTGGCGCGCCATTGTCGAGAATTTCCTTGACGGTGGCGAAAGGTTCGCCTGCGATAATCGTATTAACGAGGTGCTCCCCAAGGATTGTCAGAGCGTGCACAGCGCCGTCATCGATGCCATCAGACATGATGGCGGAAAGAGGAAGAAAGCGTCACTTGACTTTTGACCACCACCACCATGGCGACGACGAGCCACACGATCTACTCGTTCTATGATCCTGAAGACCGCGAACAGCTCGAACGCGAGACTGGCCAGTTGCCTGCGGATTCAGAGGACATTGCCAAGTTATGGCAGGAAGAGTCATCCATCACATTCAAGCGCCGCCTGCCGCCGCCGCCTCGCTTCGTGCCCGCTACTATCCAGGACGGCGAGTGGAACGTTTACCAGCCGCCACAACCTACACAACAGCAAGCGCCCAGCAATCAAATAGCTGGGTGGTACAAGTCGCTGAATCGTGCTAGTACTACCTCTACGCCGTCTACAAGCGGTTCATCTACGCCAGCTTCAATTCCATCCCGGTCTTCTCGAGAAACTGCAGACAATAGTATATGGTTCATTCGCAATGCAATTAGGTCGGAGCCCACATCTTCCTCGTCCTCGTCCTCAACATCTACACTCGCTGATATTCTTGCTCGAGAACCTCCGCCGCTGCCATCTGAACCCCAGTTCAAACCGCCTGTTTTCCTTGCCATTGGTCCATCCAACAAAGGCTTCAACATGCTCGAAAAGAGCGGTTGGAATGAAGGCGAAGCTCTCGGACCAGACGTTATCAGGCGAAAGCGGATGCGGATCGATATGCGTCCTAACCTAAAGGGAAAACGGCGAGCAGTACGGTCTGAGGTAAAGGAGGAATTGGTCGAGGTCCCAACTGGAGATGATGAGGTGCTGGAGGTCAGGAAAGTTTCGGTCGTCGATTTGACCCTGTCGGACTCTGAGACTGGCTCTCAGTCCGACTCTGATGGCGATTCCGAGTCCTCGGGCTTAGTGGAGCCTGAGCAGGACGCGACCGAGCAAGCGGTATCGCCACCATCTTCGTCCTCGGATCGGAAAGCGCTTATCACTCCCCTCCCCACCGTTCTCAAATCTGATCGCTTGGGTATTGGTCTCAAAGCCACGACTGTTGGACCTTACAAGGAGTCCAAGAAACGCGTTGTACACGGAGCTGCTGCGCTTGCCGCGCATATCAAAGCCAACGAGGACATGCAGAAGCGGAAGAGAAGGTTTGGTCGGGGGCAGAGAGGATTCGCTCGGGAGAGCAAACAGGAGCAACTTTCAAGACAGGCCATGCTGACGTACATGAATGAGTAAAGCTACGAAGCTGTCTGAGACTTGGCCTTCTTGTCTTATATTGAAGGTCTACCACCATAGCTTCATATCCTTTCGTCGTACGCCAGCACTTACCTTCTGGCAATCATACTCATAATCTGCCATTATGAACTCATTTGCATATCCCCCGATGACGACCTTCACCTCTACATCAAGTGTCTCTTCCCCGGCAGATTATAGGGACTTCCTATCCAGAAGTTCCGCTATTCCAAGCGTCGCAGCGACCGAATTTTGGACTCGGGTATGGGGCAAATCCTTCGACAAAATGACTACGAAAAATACCTATGAAAGTGACACGGAAAGCTTCCAATATCGTTCATTCCGAGTTCCTCCGTTGGAATTTAGCCGCTCGCAGGAAGATTTTGTCATTTTCGACGAATACGAAGCTGTATGGAATGATATTCTCAAGTCGCGATCCATAGGGCCTACCTACTCGCCGCTCACCTCGGGCACTGTGGAAAAAAATCGGCCTATCCAGACGGTCAGAGAGGTCCGCTTGCCTACTGTTGTTGGTGTTGTGGGACATCCGGGAATCGGTGAATCACCAACACCCTACTCTCACATTCGAGGGAGCTAATGAATGTTTTTCTAGGCAAAAGCGTCTGGTTATTGTATGTCCTCTCAAGACTGTTATGTGACTCCCAGCCCGTCCTGCTTCCGGCCAACAGCGAATACGATATCTTCTTTTGCGCAAGTGGGGCGTATCAGATTCCCCTCGAATGGAAAACTGGCTTCTACAAATGGACAATTGTAGCCAGTTTGTCCGACTTCCTCGGTCCGGAATGTTGGGCACTCGCCGATTCCGACGACGTATACCCCGATGTGCCTGTACGCTTCCGCCGATATAGGGTTTCTATCATACAGGTCTCTTCACCGCGGAGGACAGGTTGAAGTGGCTGGAAAAGCGGGAGGTTTCGAAGCGGTACTTTATGTCTCCCCCTTCGCTGCAGGAATACCTCGCTGCGTACGTCAACCCTAGTGTTGAGGGATACCATAATAACATTCTTTCCACAGATGTCACACTCAGCGTGTACCGGTACTCCTCGAGCAATCACTCTTGCGATCGTCCTATGCGGAGTTCGGACCGTCCATTCGACTTGCGCTCCATAGCTGCAGAAGCTTGGAAGCCTACGATCTACACACCCGGGAGATTGTCGCTGACATCAAATCTATGGATTATGATAGGCTTTCAGCCATGGTGAGATGCTCTCGATCTCTTGAATTCGATGAGATGTCGCACAAAGTTCTTGTCACTCGTCCAGGCCGACTTCGTGCGCAGCATCGTCTCGAGTATGTGTCACCGTTTGTGGAGATGCTTATGCGGGACCAACTGCAAACGGCGTGGGCCAACAATTGTGCGGACTTTATTTCGCTCTGCCACCCAAACGCCATGTCGCGGCGCTTAGCCGCTCCAGCGCTTGAACTAGGTTTTCACTCTAAACTTGTTGAAGGTGGTCAGTATTATCTCACTGCCTTGGCCAACGGAGGCCCATCACACTGGAGCGGTATCGAAGAGGAAGAGCGTACTGTCAACTGGGAAGCAGATATCGAACATGGACCAACCCATCTTCTTGCCATTGGGAGACATCGTGATCAAGTGGACGTTTCAGTGGCGCTGCATTGCTCCTCCGACTCTGCGCCACACCTCGTCTCTGCCTTGTTACCGCGAAAATTCTTCTCGCCCACGAACCCGCCTCTTCCAACGTTCACGGCGTATTGGCAGCCGACTCGCAGTGCGGTCGACCATATGGCATTTGATAGCCTGATATTTGACGCGCCAACGAACACGGTGTTTCTGTTCCAACTACAAGTGCATGAGATATGCGACACCAAGGCTTCTAGTGTTCTCTTCGTTCGACAGTATTTCCCGAATGCGACTATCCACTACATCCTGGTATCGCACCGCCACTTTGCAAATACATTGTTTGGAAATGCGACATCGCAATGGCTGCCCAGCAAGTGGCACTTGCGCATGAATTTAAATGCTCCGGCTGCAGTAGTCTCGGAGTTGCAAAATTTATAACTTGTATCTCACTCTAGGTAGAGAGCCTATCTCGAAGTTCTGTATTGTATTTTCCACTTGTACATATTTAGTAAAGTCAGCCAAATCAAACTTGTGCTCGAAATTCCGGTACTTCTCTCGGTCAGCCACGAGTCTGAATCTGTCTTCCAAGATGGATGCTGGGTCCCTCTGACGGCGTGAACTCTCAAGATCTCAATGTCACCAAGATTCAGAACCACATTGAGCCTCAAATTCTCAGGATTCTCAAAGTACTTAAATCGTTGGGATATCTCTCGACCGACGAGAGGTGCGAAGGAGCGACGGAGGGGTGCCAATTCTGGTACGCGTGCCGCAAGCGAGTTGATGATTGGTTGATGACATTGACCTGGACCACCACGATTCGAGCTCAACACGGACCCTGAGCTCGAATCGCGGCAGCACTAATCAGAGCCTAGAGGAATAAACGTGCACTCAAACACCACAACTCCATGGCTCTATAGTACGCGGGAGTTGATCAAAATTCATTGTGAGGATGCTTCTAGAAATACACAAATATCAAAAACTATGAAATGAGAATAAAGTTACAACGTCAAATAATAAAAAAGAGCATGCAGGGGGCAAAGCAGGTGTGAGTGCAAAAAAGAAAACGTGTGGTATCAAGAATGGGGATAGAATACGGGTACGGGTGCAGAGTCAAACTGGCTAGGGTGCCATGGGCTCGCCCCAAACGCCCTTCGCCGGCTCGCATTTGACTTCCGATACATACATGCGCAGCCACTGGACCATCTCCTTGCTCATCTGATGGCAGCGCGTTACGTCTATCGCGCGGAGCCGCTGGGGCGCCATCATCGTCTGTGGCGCGGGTCTCGCCTGCGTGCGATTCCGCGTCGAACGTGCCGCGGCGGACGACGCTGAAGTAAACGTCAGCGGCGACGAGCGGAAGGCCTGCGCGTCGTGGTAGCGCGGGTACGAGTTGGACGGCAGGCGCGACTCGACAAAGGTGCGGAGCGCGTCCCAGTCGATGGACGTGCATCCGTCGAGCGTGAGCGACTCCAGTTTGGGGCACACCCAAGGCTGCGCGGAAGAGAGACCCTGCAAAGACGCGTGTTGAGCTAAAAGATGCGGATTAAATTAGACACGCGACTGGCCTTGAGGAAACCCGAGGACGCATCCTCGATGTCGACTAAATCCAATTCAGCGAGAGAGGGCAGTCGGCGGAGGAGGTCGACGAATTTGATCTCGCTGTAGAGACAGGACTCGATGCGCAGGACGCGGAGAGGGAGGCGGGTGAGAGCTTGGTCGTACAGCAGCTGCAGGATGGGCGTGACGTTTTGAAGATACGACATGTCCAAGGATTGCAGGTTCGGGAAGGTGATGTGGCTCATGATCTCTCGGGCCAGCGCGATCCCTGCATAATAGAAGGTTATCTTCTTCAAACGCGGCAGACTGACCCGCCCTATTTGCTGCGGTGGTACGAACTGATCTGGCGGCGGGGCGTGGAAGCAGGGGTCTGAGTCCACGTCGGATAGGTTGCGAAGGGCCAATTCCTCCAACTCTGGGCATGAACGCAAGATGGCTAAGAGAACGGGTGCGGTCGGTGTAAAGCCGTTGAAGTATCCTTCCAACTTGAGAACGTTCAGCCGCGAGACGAGTCTGTGGTCCCAGCCGAAATTGAAGGATGTCAGAGAACACGAACGTAAACGCGGCGTGTGTCCGTTGAAGAGAGGGAGAGGCGGGCTCGAGTACCGGTCATCCTGCATGGACCGGTATATTCGGATGCAGAGCGTCTCGAGGAGCGGCGCGTCCTCCTGGCAGCGCAAGAGGGCAGCATGCGCTTGCGGCCGATTCGGGACACTCAGACTAAAAGACCGAGTTCGCCAGAGGGCAGGCCGGATCAGATCCATAGCGTGCACGACCTGTTCCGTAACGTTGCTAACGTACTCTGTACGCGTCCCAAAGTTGACGATAATGTCAAGCGGGCACGCCTTGGAGCGCGTGAGCTTGCGCCGGGCCTTCTCGAGCGAATCATGGGGCCCCACTGTGATTTTGGACCACAGAACCGGCGTGTCGAGAACAACGTCCTGCCAGTACCGACTGCGGGACGGACGCGTGTGCAAAGTCAATTGCCGGGAATATCAGAAGTAGCATCAGAAACCACGTACCAGACGAGCATGAGTGTCGGAACCATGACGGGATTGTCATCGGCCGCATCTAGGACGCCTATGACGAATATGGAGGAGAGCAGCTCGCTGGGGATGCGGTGGACGGGGGACTGAGCCGGACTGCACGCTCGAGGTGGGACTCGAGTTTGTGCCGCTCGTGCATGAGCGAGGCCATCTTGGAGTCGAGTGAGTTGATGGCCTCGCGTAGGTCCGGGATGGACGCCTGCGCCGGCGTGCTCCGGGGGTGTGGCGACGCGACGTGGGGCGTGTACGTTGCATGGGAGACGGGGGGCCGCGTGCGGTGGGCAGTAGTACTAGCATGCGCAAACGCGGACGGGTGGACGCGGCGCGGATACGTCGACATTCAAACGACCGGACCACCGCGCGGGTGTGGCGGCACGCTGGGGGAGAGGGAGCTGGGGGGAGGGGAGGGGGCCAGGCCAGATTATAAACGATTTTCTTGGGCGATGGATTACGATTGGAAAAGATAAAATTGGACCCCATTGGTGGATTCGCTGCCCTAGTACGGGGGCATGGCTGGTTGCAATTCCGTTTCTGCACGAGGCAGGGAGCATGCCGGTGGTCTCATCTATACTGCCGCTGTCGCATCGCAAAGGGGACCAGGAAAGCATGATGGCTGACCTGCATCGTGGGGCCGTGGAACAGCGCTGGAATGAACATCTCTGACACGAGTTGACACGAGGGCAGCAACGAGGCGCCAGGACCAGGCTCACTCAATAATCACACAATCAGATACAATGCCCATGTTTGTTTTTCAGCTCAAACAGTCCATTTCCGTATGTTCGGGCCTGCACATCCTTATTCTAATGCCCCGACCCCCGGATAAGCGTCGACTGCTTGTCGTTTCTACTTTTGGCGACAATGTACAGTATAAACAACAAACACGGATGATCAGCTTGAGTTCTCAGCAACAACGTGCGTTTTGCGTACAGACCGGTAATAGAAAAACTGGGCCAGAACCTGCATGAAGAAAACCCCGTCAGCGATGGGAACGTCCTGTCGATGCGTTACTCACGATGACATCCAGGAATACAGTCAATGCGCTTCCTAAGTTGGGGTAATCAGTCGGTATTTTTCGTCCAACTCGCCGATTCCTCGGGCATGACTTACCTGCCAGCCAACTCGCGTTCGTCACCAGGTAATCTTTCTCCATGCTTTTCGCGCATATGGACCAGGCGTATGTAGTATTACCAAAGATGGCAAAGAAAAAAAGCGCAGGTGAAAGGCCTTCACATCGTGTGGTGAAATTTTTTACTATGGCGTACGTGAGTTTGGACGAAATGAAAAGCACGGTGAAATGACGCACCAATCTGTGGCACCCGTGCACCAAGCTAAATACGGAGATTAGAAAGAGAGTTCCAGAAGAGGAGTCAGAACGGACGAACGTATAATACCGCGCTAGACCAACCGAGAATCTGCACTGTCCATTTGATCGTGGTAGTAGGCAATTCAGGGCGTTCTTGGTCTTCTTCTACATCATTTGCACCACTTATCCACCAAGCTACCACGCCGGTTACGAAAATGAAAACAACAGCTGCCGTATAGCGAAGAGCAAGGACTCTCACGGGAGTCTCTTGGGGTCGGACTTGCCCGGACAGTAGAGGCGTTTGGTCCGAGACGTCCTGTTCATCTGGCAGGGTTCGTAGTTTCTTCCAGCGGTAGTAGTAAACCTGGGCCAGTAGGATGATATCGCATAGGGAATACTTTTTCATATTGATATCTGTTCATATGAGACAGAATAGATGAATTACGCACGTATATAGCAAGGATTATGACAGTAGGCAATAAACCGCCTAAAGCTGCACCAACAAAGTTACACAGGTCTCCGAGCAGCCACACAACTACGAACAGAACGCTAAGTCCTTCTCCAGATTGCAAAGAGTAGTTTTCGTAGATCTGGGGTGAGTATACCACGATCCTGGAGGGAGATTGGAATGAGGTACATGTATGCTTAAGATTTAGCCCACCAGCAGGCAATAGAAGACCAGCCGAGCTAATCAGCAGATGAGAATAAAAATATTTGATTGAGATAAGGGGACGCACGATGCTGCTGAGTGCTTGAGCAGTAGACATGGTCGAGGAGGAAAAAGAGTGACAAAGCAGGCCGTGCCGAGCGAAAGACAGTTGGTCATCCTTGTTACTTACGGCCATGAACGAAGAGGCATTCGTCGTTTCGCGAACCATATAAAAAAGACAGCCTCGGGCGGTCCCGGCGGCGCTCCCCGCCCACCTGCTGGGATGTTGCTGGAGGCGGGCTGCTCATCGCACTTATTGGCGGCGGCTTTGCGCTGGCTTCCAGTTTGGTAACTGGTGCGCGCGTCTTGTGTTTTTCATCGGCATCTCTGACTTTCTCTGCAGTCGATGGTGGTCACCGAGCAGTCAAGTACTCCAGGTCTGTTTGGCCTTGAGGCTGTGGGATATTCTCTAATAAATTGCTCAGGTTACATGGCGTCGTTGAACAAGTGTATCCCGAAGGGACTCATATAATGGTGCATAGCCCCATCCTTCTCGCTGAACCCTTCTTGACGGACTCGTAGATCCCTTGGCTGGAGCGACCGATCGTCTACGACATTCGTGCAAAGCCGCGGAGCATTCCAGTTTGACGGGCACGAAAGGTCGGTGTGAAGCTGCTAGAGTCTTTCACGTCCTTATAGAACCCTAGACTTGCAGATGGTCAACATAACCTGCCGTGTCCTGTCGCGTCCTTCAATACCCAAATTGCCGCTCATCTATAAAGAACTCGGTACAGACTATGACGAACGTGTCTTACCCTCCATTGTCAACGAAGTCTTGAAGAGCGTAGTTGCCCAGTTTAATGCTAGTCAACTGATCACTCAGCGTGAAAACGTGTGTATCGCCATTGCGCCAAGTTCACAATTTGCTGACCGCATATATTTAGGTTTCGCGTCTTATTCGAGAGCAGTTGACAAAACGCGCTTCCAAATTCAACCTTGTTCTCGATGATGTTTCCATCACTCATGTCACCTTCTCGCCTGAATTTACCCATGCCGTAGAAGCCAAGCAGGTCGCCCAACAAACCGCATTACGGGCTGCCTTCCTCGTAGACCAGGCTGTTCAAGAAAAAGAGGTGAGTACCTCACTATTGCCCTCTACGCCGTGTCTAACAGGTTTCGTTTAGTCAATCATCGTTCGCGCACAAGGAGAGGCTCAAAGTGCCGAGCTCATTGGTCATGCCATGCGACAAAATAAGGGTTTCCTTGAACTGAGACGTTTGGATGCTGCGCGAAGCATTGCTGAAATTTTGGCTACCTCTGGGAATCGCGTAATGTTGGACTCTCAAAGTCTTCTTCTCAATGGTAAGCCATCCACACTCGACTGTTATTAGCTTGTCTAACTTTACCAGTCACTGGAGATGCCAATGATATGCTGGCACCGGCGTCGAGTAGGAAGTAAACTACATTATAATATCATGCTCAAATAAAACTGTTCGCAAAATTTGTGCCCGTCATGTGATCGAAGAGTTGACCAGAAACCATCATCGGGTATGCCGCCCAAGAGAGGCAACAGTAGGCGCCGCCGCTCAGATACGTCCGGGACGCGTAGTACTACCAGTAGCCGCCCGACAAGAGCCCGCGACTTGGGCGAAGACAGCGACGACAATGAAACCAACAGGAAAAAGGTCAGATGGGAGCGCAACGATAGTGTCGACCAGGAGAGCACAATTACGCCAGAGCAAACTGAAGAGACTGAGGAGACGCTGGATGAGTCGGAAACGTCGGTGCCGGACAAGGTTTGTCGCCGTCTGCATAACGTGGCGTCATTTCATCTTTTCCGCAGACTTGCCTCACTGCCTCGTGTCAACAGTACGCATATATGCGCTTGTATGAATGTCCATCTCATCTCTGGACAGCGGGCGCGTCGGCGCCGCGTACTACGATCCCGTCAAGTGCATGATGTACGTCCTTGAGGACACAGCCGACTCGCGACATTATGACCTGGCAAAAATGGGTTAGATCTACTCTGTTCTTACCGGAAATAGCTCACTTTTCTCAGTCCTCGAACAAGCCAAGCCAGACGTAGTACTCACCAGCTCCAAATCCGACGATGGCTTCATAGACACGCTACGGCAACATAGTACGTTCTACTTTATGAATATCCATCAGCGGCATTGCTCAAGCTCCTCCAGCGGACGCGTCAGGCAGCGTGTTCCAAATCAGACCCTATAAAGACTTCGTTCCCGGCAAAGGACGCGACCGGCTTATGTCCCTCCAGCTCTTGTCGGATCTCCCTCCTGGAGAGACGGCCGACCCGTCATCAGAACGCAGCTCGTCGCCATCAAACTCACACTCCAGGAACGCGTATGAATTCATGTCGCGTCGTCGACAACGTGGTACTGGAGACCCCACGGCAAAACGCTGGAACGCTGCCATCCGACTGTCCAACTTTGCTTCTATCGATGCGGCTCCTCTTTGTGTACGTTCCTTCGAGAAACATGGGACGCATATAGACTAACTCGTATGCAGCTTTCTTCGATCGGTGCATTGTTAGATCTCCTTGTTCGAGAACGTGCCGTGAACGATCTCGAAGACGAGGGAACTCGTGCCCTGGATATTCGCGGGATAGAGATCCTTGCCCTGTATGTCGCGCTTCTTCGTACTCTTCACACTCCGACCTTGCTGCACAGAAATGAGGTCATGCAGATCAACGCGGATGCTTTGTTGTGCGTTCCCGGAATATCATATCCTTTTGGGACCTGACTTGCTTTCATCAGCTCCTTGCAAATCTTTGAAAATGAAAACCACGCTTGTGCCCAATCCGACAAAACAAAGGAAGGCCTTTCGCTTTGTGGTAATGGGTCTTCGTTTGAGTCTGTTGCCCTTTGTGTTGACACGGTACCTTAGGTATCCTCGACACAACGAAGACAACTCTTGGTAAAGCGCTCCTCCGCACGTGGCTTTCTAAGGCCATCTTTATCGCTGGATGTCATCAACTCGCGGCATAATGCGGTGGCGTGTTTCATAGGGCCGGAAAACCTGACCTCAACGAGTTCCCTACATGGGCATCTCAAAGGAATAAAGAACGTTCCGCGGATATTAGGCGTTCTGAAAGATGGAAGGGGAAAGATCTCTGAGTGGCAAGGTCTCGTAAAGGTTTGTCAATATGTGGCGCAACTCTTTTATTCGCTGTCAACGAGGCTCCTCCCTTTAAAAGTTTACGTTTCATTGCGCCATGTTGAAAGATGCGTTGTTGGAGTTGAATCGCGCCGGAAATGTAGACATTGTGCGACAGGCAAGTGACGTTATCCTCCTCGCATCACGCAGCGTAAAGTTTGAAATCTTATAGCTGCTCGATGTCCTCGACATTGCGACTCTGCGGGACGTAGGTAATAGAATCAACGAAACGGTCGGTATCCATCGAAACCCGTCGGGCCTACGCTTACGGAGTTATGTATTTAGATCGACTGGGAAGAGTCTGCACAGGCGGGACGAGTCTGTGTCCGAGCACACATTGACGAAGAATTGGATAATCGAAAGACGGTGTATTACGGAATTGACTCTGTTCTCGTGCGTCGAACTCCTTCGACTACTGAATGGCCGGCGCTGAGGTTCCCATGTAGTCAAAAGTTGCTCAGCAGATGAGCCAGCAGGTTCCAGCTGACTATGCTCCGTCGTTAAACATTGTATACTTCCCACAGCTAGGTTCGCTTATCGTGTCGTGGCCCTCTCCGGATCTACTAACCTTGCGTTGTCGTACAGGCTTTCTCATCTGTGTACCGATGTTACAGGAATGGCAGGAGGCCGGTATAGCCGTAATCGATGGGTGGACGTTCCAGGCAAGTTTTCATTCTCGCGCCACTGTTATCAAGACCACTGACGATTTGGAGATAGTTCTCATCTGAGTGCGAATTCGTGGCAAGCATCCATTATACTTATCTAACTATTGGCCAGATCGCACGTGTACTTCAAATCTCAAGAAATGCATGGTAAGGACGTGGCGATCTTCTAGTACGATCCATTAACCATAACAATCTAGACATGGACGTGCACATTGGGGATTTGCATTCCTTGATTGTGGATAGGGAAATCGAGATCATCCAAGCATTGCTTGAAGAAATACTCGTCCATTACGACCTTGTGGCAGAAGCATGCGATGTTTTCGCTGAACTTGACTGCCTTCTTGCCTTTGCAGATGCTGCGAGGATGTACGATTATCACCGACCGAATATGGTGGAGGAGAATATAACCTACATCAAGCAAGGAAGGTCAGTTTCGCTCTCGTATCGCCTGAGGGCATCAATATTTACGCCGACAGACATCCTTTGCAGGAACAGGTTGTTGACACCTTTGTTCCTAATGATGCGCGAATTGTTGGAGGATCGTGTCATCCATCTGAGTTTGCTTCAAGTGATGATAGTATGGATACAACTAGCGATTGGAACAGCATCGTGTTGTGCACTGGTGCTAATGCATGTGGAAAGGTCTGTCTGTCTGACATGCGACTGTTTAGCTCCGCAACTGAAGCAATCACTAGAGCGTGTACTTGAAACAGGTTTGGACCTTCTACATTCAATAACACGCCTCTCAACTAGTTTAGATCGCCATGATTCATTTTATGGCACAGGCTAGTGAATTTCCACTTACAAAATCCTTGGCTCACCTTTTCCTTCTTAGATTGGATGGTGACTTCCGCTGACCTGAGGTACTGCTGCCTTCTTGCGCTAACCTTTTCCACTAGCTTTGTGCCTGCCGAATCCGCCACTCTCGGAGTTGTGGATAAAAGTGAGGACATCCACTCGAAGCTCCTTGAGTGGCTGATATATTTGATAGTATTCACACGCATTTCGACGAGGGAATCTGTTTCTAACGTAACTAAGGCGCCTTACTGCTCTTTGGCTCTATATTTCCTCTGTCTCTAGGTGCAATCTGCGTTCATGATCGACCTCAACCAAGTCTCTCTTGCTCTACGGAATGCTACTGCTCGTTCTCTGATCTTGCTCGACGAATTCGGCAAAGGGACTCTTTCGACTGGTCAGGACGCTTCTTCCTGTTCGTGACGCTTGGAGAGCTGACTTGAAAATCTAAGACGGTGCTGGACTTCTGTGTGGCGTACTCAAGCATCTTTTGGACCGTGGACCAAACTGCCCTAAGGTTGTTGTTGCGACGCATTTTCACGACGTTTTTCGAGAAGAGCTTCTGGATCCCGAGTCAACTCCGATCACCTTCCTGCATATGCAAGTCATGTTCACCTCAAGCACTGGAACGATCTTGGAATCCGGCGATAGTACACCTGCTCAGTTCAGTTATTCGGAGACGAGTAATATGGCCAGGCAGCCCAATCCGACGGAGAAGATTACATATCTCTACAGGTGGGTGTTATTTGCGACCACAAGCGCTCGACTAATGATGCCCAGAGTGGCGGAAGGATTGTCTCTGGTCTCGCACGCTGCGAAATGCGCCGAGATCTTCGGAGTGCCAAGTCGAGTAGTACAGAGAGCACAATACGTTAGGTAAGGGCACATTCATCCGTCCCAGCTCTTCTAACTGGCTTACAGCGAAGTGATCGCGAACCACGAGCTCGGAACGCTACTGGACGAAGAAATGACCGATGATGAAAGGCATGACTTGGAAGATGCTGAAGCTGTTTGTCGAAGGTTTCTCGCGTGGAATCTTGAGCACGAAGACGGAAATGTCAAGAAGCGACTCGCGCAGGTTCTAGGTCGCCCTATGGATGACGAGGATATCGAGGATTAGTGCGGCTTTAGGCTACGGAAGTCTAAGGTCTATGGTCTACTGATAAATCGATAAGGACTCGCTCTATCTATTCCTTATGGATCTCTACACCGAGTGGTGCCCCAAGCGCTAGCGAAGGGTCAGTAACATTGCCGAGGGCGACTCCGACAAGATCGACTAACCGTTCTTGATGCCACCGTACATGAGGAATTGTGACGAGACCAAACCCGCGGTCATGACCATCCTGGGACCCAGCCCTGCGAACAAGCCTTTGAATCCTGCCTCGCGAGCGAGGACTCCCAACCGATGCATCATGGAACCTGTTGGGCCATGTCCCTTGTTAATTTGACTGAGAAGCGTGTCGGCGGGCTGGATGGCAGTGAGTAATCTCTTCAGCGCATGTGAGAGCTGAACCTGCATGGCTAAGAATGGCAGCTGCGAATCCCGCCGAGATACCGCTGCCGAGAGCAATGCCAAACTTGCTTGTGTCTGAGAGGTTGCGTTTCGTATCCTCCGACATGTTGCGGTAGACGAGCTCATGGCACATTTCATTTACGGTGAATTGGCCCATGGCGTAAGGTATTTGTCTGAGGGCATATGTTACTATCATTCAAGGAAAGCGGGCGGTAACGTGCATGGGTGGCGCTCACTTGCAGAGGATGGGCAGGAACCCGGCGTATAGCTGGGAGATGCCTCCTTCCCGTGCCAGTCGAGTGATGCCGCTAACGAGTCCTGTTGCGTAGCCCCGCTGGGATACCATACGGATGCGAGTGGCTTCTAGTGGTGTGAGGAGGATGTCGCCAAAGAATCTGGGGGCGGGGGTTAGGCGGAGGGGACGACAGATGGAGTGCTGGTGTGTACTCTGCTATGCTGGCTGCACCAAGATAGATCGCCGTCCGGTATTTGACGGCTGTTTCCTGGTCGCCTGCCAGCCGCACGAGAGCGACTTTCCATAGTTCGTAACCCGCGAACTTGGCGCCGCCTTGTGCGAGGTATCCCACCGCCGTTGGACCGAAACCCGTGAGCAGCGCTGCTGGGCCCTCTGTGCCGATGGTATACCGCGTTCCGGAGACGAGGCCAAAGGTCTTGTAGGCGGGGTCAATTTGTATGCGGGTCTTGACGACATCGATAGCTAGAAGACAGACGGTTGAAGATGACTCGTTTGCAGACGTCGATGGGGAGGGGAGCCTACGTGTTACTACTATATGGCTTATCCTGTGAACAATTTTTTTTCGCGTTCAGTCGTTTCCGATGCAAGGCGCATGAATGACGACTTACGTGCAACATAACGCGCCGCTGAGGCGAATGAAGAGTAGTCTTTGGCGGAGAACTGGGGGATGGTGAAAGGTTTTGTCGACGGCATGGTGGGGTGGGAGGGCTTTAATTTTCAAGGACATCAGCGACGCAATTTATGACGGCCGGGATGCGGGAGGGACTCGATTTCGGATCTAAAAATATCTATGTAAGGGATCGACGGACCGAAAAAAAAACATGAAGAAGCTGTTATCGATTTTGAAATGATCGCGCGCGCGGGCCTGAAACGCGAGCACCTCTTCCGCTCAGCCATTATGGACCTCTTCACTGCAGAAATTGCGTGGTTCACGCCGTCCAAGGTGTACCTCCAGCGCACCGTCGACTACCTCGACAAGACGGGCACGCCCGCGGGGCAGCAGTACGAGCGCTTCGGCTTCCTAGGGCGAGTGTCACGCCATCGATATCGACGTCCATTTGTATTATGAACTCATATCGCCACAACAGGTTTTATCACGGACACAACTACGATGAGGCCAACTCTGCAGTCTCCCTGTCCAGTTTGCGCATCCTCCCCTTTTCCGTGTGGAACTAGATGATCCTGATTCACAGCTCATTAATAATTTTTTGCTTCTCCTCTGACAGCGTGGCAAAGCATGCAGCACTTTCAGGACTTTGCGCAGACGGAGGAGTACGGCGACCTCGTCATCCCGTACATGGATGCGATGCTCTTGTCGACGATGATCATGCAGGTCTCGTTTCAGGACGCGCAGGGGTTCTTTGACTGTGTCGAGGCGCCGTTCACGGAATTCGTCTACATTACTATCAGGCGGGGTCACGACATAGATTACCACCTGCGGCCCCTGGTTCTTGTTCTCAAACAGGAACTCGAGAAAGTTGACGCACATGTCGCGTCCTGTTGGGGCAGATCAGTCGACTGCGCCGATGTGGTTGTAGGGTTAATTGGCTGGGAAGACGTACATGTACGTATCTTCGTCGCCCTCTACTACGCACATCCTCACTCGCTCACACTTGGCAGGGGAGCGCACACATGTCGAAGCTATTATCACGGATAGCCGAATTCTCTTCCATCGAAAGAAAACTAGCACGCTTAAAAATCGCATTGGCACATGAATAAATTCGCAATCGTGCTGTTATTAATTTCCGGTCTATAAAATGCGGGTAACCTCGTGTAAATCGTACAGTATCAATCAATATATGTAGGAACGATCCGTATAACAATAATGCAGAGCGAGGGGTATTAATGCAAGTCCATATCAAAAAGTCATCGCAGTCCTAGTCTCGTTTGCTCAAAGCCTGCAGTTGGACGTACTCATAGTAGTCTCCCTTCTTACTCAGTAATTGGTCGTGAGTGCCGGATTCACTGACGTTACCCTCCTTGATGAAGTATCTGTATAACATGTCAGTAACACTACAAATAACCCAAGTTGAAAACGCACATCCGGTCCGCATTTTGAATCGTCGACAACCGATGCGCGATAGCGATGGTCGTCCGCCCCTTCGCTGCCTGGTCAAGAGCAGCTTGTACAACCTTCTCTGAACTGGAATCAAGAGCGGAGGTAGCCTCGTCCAGTAACAGAACTTTGGGATTTCTCAGGAGAGCCCGAGCAATGGCGATACGTTCTAGTCAGATAATGAGCACGCAATAAGGCAGGTCGATAACGAACACCCACGTTTTTGACCACCAGAGAGTTGAGAGCCCTTGCCACCAACTTCCGTATCGAAGCCACTATAATGAAACGTCAGTGATCTGTAATCGACGCGACATGAGGCACGTACTCAGGCAGACTCATGATAAACTCGAGAATATTCGCATCGCGACACGCTTGCTCTAATTCTTCCTGGGTCACCTCGCTTTCCGGTTTGGTAGCACCTAGGAGAATGTTGAATCGGACAGAGCCAGAGTACAGCGTAGGCTCTTGAGACACGAGAGCAATCTGCTTGCGATAGTCCTGGACATTCAATTCATTGATCTTGACGCCATCCATCTAGAAATCGATCAGTCTCGTGGCGACAAGAGACATGAACAAGGACATACATAGATTTCTCCAGCAAGAGGATCATAGAATCGCTCAATAAGTGGATACTGCAGATAGAACATCAGTCCGAAGATAGGGTAATAGGCTAGCAAAAACGTACACAGTACTCTTTCCGGAACCACTTGCGCCAACGAGGGCAATGTATGTACCAGGTTCACTTGCAGCGAGAGCTCGCGCAAGACGCGAACGCCAGGCCTCGTCGGATACCGGAAGTGAATGTTCTCTAAGCGAATGTGACCTTGAGCTTTGGAGACATCCACCATCTTCCCCTCCGGCGACTCAGAGTCAATGTCGGGGACCGAGTCGAGGAGCTTGATGATGTCGGAGCCAGCGCCCTTGGCGGAAGAAATATCCGGAACGAATGAGAAGACGTTTCCAGCTTGAATAGCACCGAACGTGGTCGACTAAGAACACAAATGAGCGAACATGAAGAAGAGTATACGGGAAGACATACCATGAGGCCAACAAAGAATTGGAACGTGCTATATTCACGGAATGAAACCAAGCGAGCACCGTACCAGAAGACAAGAGCAATAACGTAGAATACAACCGATTGCGAGAACGCGAAAAGCATGTTGCTCCAAAGCGCGGTCTTGTTCGATTGGCGCAGAGGCTCATCAAGACTGGAACTGTAGAGGTGCAAGCAGTCATCCTCCCGAGTGAGAGATGCGACAGTTCGAATGGCACCAGCGGCTTCGCAAGCAAGCTGGGCGGACGATTCGTGGGACTTCTTGTTCTTCTGGTCCTTGAGAACGACGACACGCTGAAGTCATCAATTAGTGATGCGAAGAATTGTCCTAAGCAGATCAACTTACCAGGCGAATGTAACCGATGGACACGAGAAGAGGCATGCAGGCTAATGACCGTTGAGCTTAGGAGCGCAGCACTGTGTGAAGAAGACTTGCCGATACCAACGAGACCGAGCTTCCAGACAAAGACCAAACCGAGAACCGAGCCAGCCACAAGTGTCGAAATGCTCTGGATGATGCTGACGACATGGTCAGTGCCTACACCACGAGAAGATACCGAAGACCTTACGCTGCAAGAGTGGTACCAAACAGACCGTTAACCTTCTGGGGATTCTCACTCAGACTCGAAGTGAGACTTCCGGTACTGTGCTTGTCTTCATCAAAGTACTCAACTACACAACGTCAGTTTGATTCGTAAAAGCGGATGGGTAGAAGGCCACGTACTATCCTGACGCAGAATGGCCTTGAAGGTGAGCGAACGAAGTCGGCAGTCAAGTGGGCAGCGGACGATGAGAAAAGGACATTTTGCATTCCAATACACAAGGTCGAGATGAGGGCGATGATGAAGAACCTAGCAGTACGCGTTAGACGTTATTGACAGACAAACGGTCGACAGCTTACCAGAGAGCATTGCGATCACCAGAGTGACGCAGGGCAGCGCCTGTGAAAGAGAATCCATCGACGGCCTTGGCTGTGAGAGAAAGCTGTTAGTAAAGGAGTGTAGACCACGAAAATAAACACACCATAAACGATACCAAAGGCAGGGTACACCATACCGGTCATAATGGCAAAGATAGATCCAAAGGCATACTGTCTGTGCTGCGCCTTGTTGATGATGAACATCCTCTTGAACATGGTATAGAGACCAAAGTCGTTTTCGTTCTTCCCTCCGGCTTCCTTGCGCCTCTGCTCCAAGATCTGACTGGCAAGAGATTGGTGACCGGTATTGCGACGACCGAGAGGAATCTCCTCCTGAGCAGCCTTTTCCATATCCTTGACGGATTCAACCTCAATGTCGTCATCGTCCTCGCCGCCTGCAAGCGCCTCCCCTTCCTTCGCCTCACGGAGCTTCTGAGCCTGGACAAGCCGAGCATACGCGCCTCCATCTTTACTGAGAAGCTCGTTGTGGGTACCCTGCTCGAGAACGAGCCCATCGCCCATGACAAAGATGACATCAGCGTCCTTGATAGTCGAAAGTCGGTGAGCAATCGTGATGGTAGTACGGCCCGCGGCGGCCTTGTCGAGGGCATCCTGGACGATACCTTCACTTTGAGTGTCCAGAGCACTAGTCGCTTCGTCGAGGAGGAGAATGCGTGGATCTGAAACGATAGCACGGGCAATCGCAATACGCTGCTTCTGGCCACCGCTCAACAAGAAACCACGCTCGCCAACCATGGTGTCGTAACCGAGAGGAAGCTTGGAAATGAAGCCATCCGCGTTAGCTTTGACACAAGCTTCCTTGATCAACTTGAACTTCTCCTCGTCCGATGCATTCTCGAAGGGAGTGTTGATGAGACCATGAGCGACGTTGCCCTTAATGGTTGTAGCGAAGAGGGTAGGTTCTTGGGAAACAAGACCGATCTGCGAACGCAGCCACTTTAGATTGAGGTTTTTGATGTTGCGGCCGTCGAGAAAGACATTGCCCGAGAGGGGATCGTAAAAGCGTTCCACGAGAGAAATAACGGTAGACTTTCCCGATCCAGAAGCACCAACAAGCGCTGCCGTTTTGCCGGCCTTGAACGTGAGGCTGACACCTTTGACAACGGGAACGTTGGGCCGCGAGGGGTAGCTGAATTGGATGTCTTCGAGCTGGATTTCTCCCTCGACGGAATCGGGTTTCTCGCCACTGGGGTCCGCTGAGTCAATGTCCGGCACCCTGTCGATAGTTGCATATAGTTTGGCAGCGGCCCCGCGACCATGAGTAATGGCTAACAGTGAATCAAGGATTAGTAAGTTGTCGGATAGTGACCATTAGGCTTCAACTCGCCTTGCATTTCTGGGGCTAGGAGAGCGAGCGAGAAAGATCCGATGAGGATGGCCATGAAAACATTGATAACTTCGCCAGCATTAGCTACAATCAATGATTGAAATGAGTATGAAGGACGTCACGGAACTCTGTTTAACTCACCGTGCCCTCGTAAAATGAGTGTGGTGCCAAAGGAGAAGGCTATACCGGAATGTTAGAATGTCATGGAAGAGAAGCTTGAGCTGGACATACCGAGTGCGTAGGAAGAATATATACAGAAGAAGAAGACGGACAATCCACCACCGAGCCACATCGCAGCCTTGATGTCGACGAGGCTCGACTTCTGGACGTGGCCATCATAGATCGAGGAGAGAATACGCTGAGTGCCGAAAGCCTGTGCAGTTCTGACAGTAGATATCACTTCTTCCGCCACGGAGCCACCATCAGCAACATGCTTCAGAGACATTCTAGGGTAAAGATCAGAAATAGAAATGGGCTGCTCGGAAGAACAAACGTACTGCATATACTTGGAGATGGCTTTGTTCATGATGGTACCGGTTATGCCGATACAAGGCAAAAGTGAAGTGAGAGCCAGTGCAAGGCGCCATGAACGCGCATACGCCAGAACGAAACCAGTGATAAAGGCGGAGATGAAGGTAACGACAAGAGCTACTTTCTCGGACATGCCCTGCTGTACCAGATCTGTGAAGAAAAGCTAAATATATGCGTTCACAGTAATGAGGCATTCTACTCACGGGTGTCAGTTTGGATACGTGTTTGCAACTTCTCCGGCGCCAACTTTGTCGAAGAACTGAATATCCTGACGAAGGACGGCCTGAAGATACCGCTCCCGAATACGTTTCGCGTTGACTTCCGCGGTGTACACCCAGACATACATGTAGATAAATGTGCAGATCAACATGCCGATACCTAGAGTATGGGAGTCGGTAAAGCGAGTGCATGGGAAAAAATGTACTCTCACCAATAAGAACCAAGTAGAGAGCGTCTTTGCTCGCCTCATGACGGAATGCAGCTGCCGTGGCGGGGAGGGCGTCGATAGCGGCTTGATTACTGCGGCGCGTAGTTAGTTAACAGGTTCAAAATTTACGAACTTGGATTCACCCTTGGTTTACTTGGTTGATGACCACTTGGAACAAGACGAATTGATTAGTCAGATTTCCGAATAGCAAAGTCATGAGAGGCTAAAGTGAGGTGAGAGGGCATTCTGTATAGGTATGAAGAGATGCGCACCTGGGCCGCTCCTGCTGCGGCTGCTGCGACGAGGGCAATGGCATCTATGCAGAGCTCAAATCTAGTCGAGAATCTAACGAGCTGTGAGAAAATTGACAGCAATGAAGCCAATGACACGAACCTGAACAGCTGAGTGAAGGAGATGGAGGTATCTCTGGCTCTGCTGTGGGAGCAATGGCGGTAAGCTGAGAGCTCTTCTCATCGGAGAAATCCACAGAGGCGGGCTTTTTCCTGTGGAATTTAGAGAACAGTCCGCCTTTGGGTTTGGAGGGGGATATTGGCGCCTTCTCGTCCGCGGTGCTGGGACGCGAGTCGACGGCCATAGTGGGTGAAGCTTTGAAGATGGAGCCAACAAAGATGGTCGACCAGACTTTATACGAAGGAACGCAGGGGTGGAACCAACTTGCCGAGATGGTGAAGGCACAAGGCAAGGAAAGCCACCTCTTAAAGCTCTTGATCGGTGATTCAATGACGGGAACCGGATCAACGTAAGCAGATTTTACAGTACGCGTTCGGCCCTTGTTTTGCGTCAACTCCTGGGGTTCTTAGAGAGCCTGCTGCGCTAAATAACGATCCGTTCAGTAGGTTTCAGTCTAGCCTTTCGTCAGTATTTGCAGGACACTCAAAGGACGCTTTCAAAATCACAGCTGGGAAAGAATGCGCTGCCGTGCAACACGTAAGAGATATCTATCATTGATTCATCTACTACTAGTAGTGACTCGAGCGTGCCTCCGCATTGATCGTTGTCTTGGGCAGAGGCAAGATGCAGAGAATTGCCGCTGGAAAGACTGCAGATTAACCTTGAGACAGTAGTCAAGAGCACGAAACTCCGTCGGAGGTCGCAGCGTTCCAGAAATGGAACGGGCCGAGACGCGTAATGGAGGATGACTGTTGAGAAATGAGATATCGCAGGCTTGTCGACGCGTCAAGATGGCATATATGAATCGAAATGCGTTTGTGCCGTCCTCCACTGTCTCCTAGCCGTCTGCACACTCGAGTTTCTAGTCTATCTATATAGGTCTTCAGCTGCCACGAAAGGAGGTTTACCTCCGATATTACTCCCGACCCGATTCCACATCGCGGTGTTTCCGGACTCGGTGTCGCGTTCGCTCGCTGCATTTTACCCGGGGTTGTTCTTGGATTTTAGTGCGCCACAGTAGGCTCGCGGCTGGACCCGAGCCTGGCGCCACAGTAGTGACAGTAGTAACATCAGGTGATAGCATCACGTCGCGTGATGGAGAGACTTGTTTTATTTTATTTGAAATAAACATTTAATTATCCTTTCCATTTGCTTTCCATCCCCACAGTGACATTCGACTTGAAGAGAGCAGGCCTTTTTTCTCCAATACCACTCACAGTCCTTACCACAGCATGTCCTGGAAACTTGGCAGAAGCAAAAAGTCGTCCGCTACCAACCTCCGAACTGACGACGGCAGCAGTCGCAGCATTACCCCGACTCCCGGAAACGTCGACGGTCTCCCTAGTATGAGGTCCGGTCTCCTTGCCATTAGAGTCTTTGGCGCAGAGGGCCTTTCCCTCCCTGCTGGGACATCCATACCCGCTGCTGTGCAGAACGTCCTGTCCTCCCAGCAGGCAAAGGCAGCTGCGTCCATCTCGCCTGCCAGTGTTACCCAGTCTAGACTTGCAAAGTCCAGAGGTACTAGGTCCGTCAACGCTCGGCTTTTATTCTCAACGCTCGCTCATTTCGTTTCCAGTAGAGATAGCATTCAACGGACGCAATGCTGGTGGCTTCCGTACATCGTGATGGAGTACGAGGTTAACCAAGTTCTCATCACTCCCTTGGGCGGCGACATTGAGAAACCCCTCTACATGTACCAGGCCCACTTGTAAGCTCCTTCCCTCTTCTCAACGCGCGTGGTCCTCATTCTCCTAAAGCGATGTCTCCCGTGACGCCGAAATTTCTATTCAGTGTTACCTCCGCGCCGATGAGCCCAAACGCGGTGGAGATGGTCCCGCCGACGACTTGGGTAACGATGTTTTCTTGGGAGGCATCAAATTCGTGCCCGACTTTGAGAACATGGGCACTCAAGACCAATGGTACGACTTCGTCGGCGGAACAGGGAAGCTACAAATTGGAGTGTCGTACCAGCCTCACTACGGCGGTTCCCTGACGATCGATGACTTCGAACTCATCACAGTAATTGGAAAGGGCAGCTTCGGCAAGGTAAGTGCTTCTTCTGTGACAACCATCATCAGTATTTCATTTCGGGTAGGTAATGCAAGTTCGGAAGCGTGATACGTCGCGTATTTACGCGCTCAAGACGATCAGGAAGGCGCATATCGTGCATCGGAACGAGATAACTCATACGTTGGCTGAGCGGCTCGTTCTGGCCCAGGTGCACAGTCCCTTCATCGTGCCTCTCAAGTTCAGTTTCCAGTCGGAGCAGAAACTTTACCTTGTGCTGGCCTTCGTCAATGGCGGCGAGTTGTTCCATCATCTACAGAAGGAGCAGCGGTTCAGCGAAGAGCGTTCGCGCTTCTACAGCGCTGAGCTACTTCTCGCTCTGGAACATTTACACGAACTCGACGTCGTCTATCGTGATCTGAAGCCAGAGAACATTCTCCTAGACTTTACCGGCCACATCGCCCTCTGCGACTTTGGCCTTTGTAAAATCAACATGAAGGCAAACGACAAGACGAACACTTTCTGCGGTACACCAGAATATCTTGCCCCCGAAATTCTCAACGCTCAAGGATACAACAAGACGATTGACTGGTGGACGCTTGGCGTGCTGCTGTACGAGATGATGGCCGGTCTGCCTCCCTTCTACGATGGTACGCGTCGTATCTCCTCTTCGTACGCGATCTGACGCGTCAACTCAACAGAGGTGACTGATAAGATGTACGAGAAGATCTTGCAAGATCCTCTTACCTTTGGACCAGAAATTGGGGCCGAGGCGAGCAGTATACTCACAGGTCTTCTAACGCGCGACCCCGCTCAGCGTTTGGGAGTTAACGGTGCCGAGGAGATCAAACAGCATCCGTTCTTCAAGAACCACATCGACTTCAAGCTGCTGGCGCAGAAGAAGATCCATCCTCCGTTCAAGCCGAGTGTCGCGAGTCCCGTGGACGTGTCCAACTTTGACACCGTCTTTACTACCGAGGCGCCCATCGACAGTTTCGTGGAAGACTCTAATCTCAGCCAGACTGTCCAGGATCAATTCTCTGGTGTGTATTTTGGGCTGCTTTGATATCTCATGTCATTGACCTCCGTGTAGGCTTCTCCTTCAACGGAACAAACATGCCTGTCAGCCCCGTGTAAGGGTGTACACGCACCTCGTTCTCAACAATATATATCCTCGTCCATGATCTTCTCGCTCTCTACACTCATTCCCCGTTCACTGCACATCATTACCCCATTGTACCTTACTTGTCGTCCTTTGTTTTGCACGTCTGTTATCGGAATCCCTATCTACGGTCTTTATCATTAACTACATACCTATTGTCATTAGATATATTCATATAGGAAAGAGGTAGGATAATTGTTATTGGTTGGTTTTTATAACTCGTTCACTCGTTATCCGTTTGTTCACAGTGTGTCCAAGCTGAACCTTCGGCAGTTCCCGGGCTTTTCTCTTCAAGACGAGCATGTTCTCTATCGATTTGTACTTAACATCTCACTGGCACTCTTATCGCGCACCTGCCATGTATTATGTGATTTCTTTCGGTTACTGTCTGCAAGCAGCACATCCAGTGACGCCGCCACCAGGAACAAATTACGAACTTAATGGAGCCAACAGTTCTCACTGTCGTGCGCGCATGGAGTGCACGCGTCAATCCCATTCATCCAAGCCTTTCCCTCGATATATTCGCTTCCCGTGGTATACACACTCGTCTGATTTTCTGGCGGTTTATCTAGCTTTGAATACCCACTGTGCTGGTCCCTACACCCCCCGCGATGCTTGCCCCACTAGTTCGTCTTTTCCTTGTTTTCAATTGGCTCCTTGTGCTCGGGAGGGCGTCTCCGTTTGACTGGAACAGGATTAAATATGTGTATGCGTTTGGAGACTCGTATACGTTTGTGTTGGGGACTGCTGGACACGGGAATTTCAGGTGAGCTCTGTGGCGTTTGTGTCGTGTGTGGGCGTGAGGTGACGGTATTGGGTGTTTTAGTTTCATTGGAGATTCTGATAACTTTGCGTTTACGCCGCAAGAGCTTTTGAGGGATGAGATTGTGGTTAATACGGTCGGTCGTGCTTTGAACGCGTTGTTTGTAGTCTGATGATTTTTCTTTTGATGACAGACTAGCTCCGACGGATCAAACTGGGTACCGAATTTCCCTGTACGGGAGGGCTGAAGCTCTAGACTGACAACTTTCAACAAAAGATTGAATTCTTAACGGGATGTTTCGTCGGCTCGCCACTCAATTGCACTATTCAATTGTGGGATTTTGCCTTTGCGGGTTCCGATGTCGATGCAAGACTGTAAGTGCCGCGCCGACTTATCCATGACAGCGCCAAGTTGACTCTGCAGTACGCCCAAACACCGTCCTTTCACGATACCACTTATGGATCAAGTCAGGCAATGGGTGTCCTTTGCATCTAGCGTGATCCCCCACCCAGAGCGGGAGACTTTGACGGTGTGGTGGATTGGGATCAACGACTGTGTTGATCCGACTAAGAATACGAGTACAGTAGGTTCCTTCCCGAAGACCATTGCTGTGTTTACATCTCCATCATAATAGATCACGGATTTCGACGCATATCTCGAGCTGGACATGGACTCCTACTTTGCTTCCGTGGTCAGTGCCACCATCGCCTTCTTCCGTGCCCTCCGCTCGAACTGTTGATTAATTCAGCAACTGGCGCACGACAACGGACTCCATCAACATCTCTTCATGAATGTTCCGCCCATGGAGGAGGCCCCTTTGTTCAACACCAACGAGACGCTGGTTGCCATTCTGAAGGACAATGTTGATAAATTCAACGCGGCGGTGCAACAGCGGACCAAAGAATTCGAAGCGCGGAATAGCGGTAAGTGCCAAGTTAGACTCCTATATGTCGGCTGAGCGTTGTAGATGCGGTCGTACTCAACTTTGACGTGCATGGCTTGTTCAACGAGATGATAGCGAACGGTGGAGAGTTTGGGTTTAATGATACTACGGGGTAAGCTGAACTCGCCCTACGTCGTTAGCAATTCGTGATTGGAACGTCATTTTCTAGATTCTGCACCTGCGACACTCCTGGGTTCCTTTGGTGGAATACTGAGCATCCTACGCAGGCTACGCATCGCCAGATTGCTACGGCTGTCGAGGAGTTTTTGTCCAATGCGCCCTAAGGCAATTAGATACAAACGAATTGACTTGTTTCTCATCATAAGGTTCTCGTTTCTTTCCAGTGGAAGGTCGAGACATCGTGTCGGGGATTCTTGGTGGTATGCTCACAACACTATAACGCCAAAATCGTGTAAGTGGCGGCCCGCCTCAGTGCTGGCCGTCATCGCCTGATACTTGCCCTCGAAAAAGTATTCAGATTACTAAGATGTTATCAAAGTACGCTGACTTGTGTTCATGATGCCTTCGCGGTACTGGGCGATCTAGTCACCGACACTTCTTTCCCAGCAAGCTGTGGCGTTGAAGCCCCACTCGGACTTCAAGTGGGATGGTATCAAGTATACTTACGTAGTATGTCTACGCGTTCGGAGATTCCTACAGGGAAAAGAAGGACTGGTGAACTTCAGGTTGGCCTAAAGATGTTTCCCAGACGACTGTGAGTTGATTGACCTCCCCCGAAATGGATGGCAGCCATCGATGGTCGACAGTGTCAATAGAGTGGACGACAGACTCATAGTTGGCTGCGGGCCGCCGGGACTTTTGGGCCGGAACCCATCACGTGCCGCGAGAGAGTACTTGAGTCAAACTTGAGTCTTGTCTAACGCGTTTCTCACTTTGCCACCATCATGGCCAACGCCACTGACCATTTATTGGCTCAGAAAACCGCGGAGAAATATTACAAATTCGAGCGTTTGGCTACCCACCACGCCTCTATTCTCGAAGCCTCAGATCACACAGCTCTTATCGAGGCTCATGCCGCCTATGCTGCCCACTGCCCTGTCCAGGAAGGCTTCACCCCTCCATCGTCTGAGATGGATGATTACATTAATCTCGCCGAGCGGTCTGCGGAAATGCAGTGTAATTCTCTCCTCGAGTTCGTATCTTTACGTTTGTCAGGTTCTGGTAACCTGATTCCATTTCTTGCAGTCACATAACGGTTCTGAATTCTGCGGCGTTTCTTATGCGGTTATATTCCCTGCAAGCGATAGAGAAAGACCTTGAAATATACTACGCCGCAATGCGTCTGCGGACCGAGATGGAGTGCGTGATCTTTCTACTGTTGACACACTAATTCCACTTTGACTAGGCGTAACAATTCTCTACCGCGCCCTCCCACCCCCAGCATTTCGTCGTTCATGCGCCCCAGCATATCGTCACTCCTCCCAGTGCGGATGTTCCCCCCACCTTGTACCACCTTGCTGAAGCGTTCACTCTGGACGCCGTTGTCAACCTTCCGCGCATGGAGGTTTCTACCGCTGACATCGACAAGCTTCAGCGCAATCCCGACAATCTTCTCGGTGAAACATTTGTCTACACAGATGGGGACAATGAATCGGCATTCTCAGTTAGTACTATCATGATGGTTGGGAAAGGGTTGAAGAAGGAGAAGTTTTTCTATGTGCAGTATGCTGATGAAGGGGATGTCAGCTTTCCCTTCAAGAGTGATGATTTTTTTGAACTTCTTGCGAAATCAGCGCAGGTAATTGTGTAGATCGATGTCGCACAGCATGTAGCACAGATAGAGTGGAAGCTTTGTTTGTCCCGGAAATGTGTTCTCGGCGGTTAGTAGGCTGTTCTCTGTAAACACTGTTGAAAAGACTGATTTCCCCCCAGGTCTCATACGTAGATGTTTATTGCGCCACACGTGTAGAATACACAACTTCTACATCTTTTTCTCACTTGCAAACGCCACCAGCAATCTCTGACGGCTCGAGCCGGGTACGCATGCCTCCACTATGATATTGCTGGAGCCTTTCGGACTGGCACCGTCTATCCGAAGATCGAATTCTTAACTGGATGCTTCGTCGGCTCGCCGCTCAATTGCAGCATTCAATGTGGGATTTCAGTGCCTTTGCGAGCTCCAACGTAGATGAAAGAGTGTAGGTGCCGTCTTACGCATGCCTTGTGCCAAGTCATGACTCCCAAACTCCGTGCACTATACCACTTATGGATCAAGTCAGGCAATGGATGTCCTTTGGATCTAGCGTCATCCCTCATCCTGAGCTGGAGACTTTGACGGTGTGGTGGATTGGGAGTGTGGATCCGACCAAGAACACGAGCACATTATGTTTCTCCAAGTTCTCGTGTAAGGACCTCATCGTCTCAGATCACAGACTTCGGCGTAGCCGTAGTCAGTCTCATCCTTTCTTCCGTGTCCTTCGCTTGAACAATTTCAATACAGCAACTGGCGCACGACAACAGACGCCAGCAACATCTCTTCACGTTCCGCCCATGGAGAAGGCCCCTTTCCCAACAAGACGCTGGTTGCCATCTTGAAAAACAATGTTAATAAATTCAACTTGAACGAGGCGGTCCAAAGAATTCTAGACTTGACACCAGTCGCTTCACCAAGCTGAAGCGGCTGGTTCGAGCGGGGTTCGAGACTAAAAGAATTCGAAGCGCTGAACAGCATGGACTCCTATACGTCGCCTTCAACTTTGACGTGCATGGCTTGTTCAACGATGACGTTGCGACGAATCAAATAACGACGTAAGGTGGCTTGTTGAACGAGAAGATAGCGAATGGTGATGCTACGAGGTAAGCTGAACTCACCTTAGTACGTCGTTATTTAATTCGTCGTAACGTCATTTTCTAGATTCTACACCTGCGACACGCCTGGCCATGGGTCCCCTTGGTCGAACACGGAACATCCTACGCAAGCCACACATCTCCAGATTGCTACGGCTGTCGAAGAGTTCCTGCCCAACACAGACTACAGCTACATGGCGCGTCGGACACGAATAAATGCAATGAATTTACATAGCGTGACCATCATGGGGTTCTTTTTCTTTCTTTCTAGTGGAAGCTTACCGCATGTTGTCGGGGATTCTTCGCGGTATGCCCTCATCATGTAACTGGCGGCCCGCTGTTCTCGCCTTGTTCTGCCGATGTTTGGCCTTGTTTGGCTGCACCATCCGCAGCGTAGCGTAGATGCAGTTCTGCTGGTCATCAGCTGATGCTGAACCTCAAGTCAAAGAGAAAAGTATTTATGTTATCAAGTTACGCTGACTTGTGTTCACGATGTCTTCGTGGTACTGGGCGATCTTGTCACTGACACTTCTATTCCAGCAAGCTGTGGCGTTGAAGCCCCACTCGGACTTCAAGTGGGGTGATATCAAGTATGTCTACGCGTTCGGAGATTCCTACACCTTCGTCGAGGGAAAAGAAGGACTGATGAACTTCAGGTTGGCCTAGAGACGTTTCTCAGGCAACTGTGAGTTGGTTGACCTCCCTATAGTTTTATCGGGGATGCTCTCGACTACTCGTTTACACCCAAAGAACTTCTCAGCAATACAATTACCCCAAATAAGGTAGAGACGCGGCCTCGTGTTCTTGCGTACATATATTGATTCGGTGTTCTATCAGACCAGCTCTAATGGCGCTAACTGGGTGAAATCAACAATTCTTCAATGTGGCGGTGGACTGACGTCGCGTTGACAGCTCGAATTCGTGACGGGATGCTTCGGTGGTTCGCCATTTGATTGTGATGTACAGCTCTGGGATTTCGCATTTGCTGGCGCCGATATCAGTGGAGATATTCTGCCCCTTCATCACAATTATACAATTTCTTTAGTGGAGCAAGTCGAGCAATGGTGACATACGCATCGACAGTCATCCCCCATCCTTCGAAAGAAACCTTAACTTTCTGGTGGATCGGCATCAACGACACCGGAGATACCGTTTCGAATGATACAGTTCGTTATCGTTTGCTTCTGCTTCATCCGAGTTGAAACGGTCTGATTTCAGATAACTGACTACGCCGCGTTTTGGGACTATGAAGTGTCAACTTACTTTGAGGCTGTGGTGTGTAATGGATTGAATTACCCGTTCATAGAACGCTGAAGGTTATGTTCAGCAAACAGCCACTGACCAAGGGCTAACACAACACCTGTTCGTTAATGTGCCGCCTGGAGACCGATCGCCTCTAGCCAACACGAACGCAACCAAGGCGGCAATCTTGAAGGAACGCGTTGAGGGGTTCAATGTAGCACTAGACCGACACGTGGGCCTATTTTCCCTGAAGAATCCTCGTAAGTCGCCTGGACGATGTTTTTTGGAGACTAATCCAACTGATTCTAGACGCCACAATTATGACATTTGACGCCCACAAGTTGTTCAGCTCCGTCCTGGACAAGCCTGCGGAATACGGGTTTACCGACGTAGTTGGGCATGTTTCGACTAGCAGCTCCTGGTTTCAATCTTCGGCTAATTGTCCTCAGGTACTGTACTTGCGCTGAACCGGCGGGATACTTCTGGTACAACAGTGGACATCCGACTCAACGCGTACACGAGTTGCTGGCGAAGGCGATGCTGGAGCAGTTGGAGTCGTGTTAGCGCAGTTGTAAAAGTAGCAGTTGATCGCAGCAACCTTGCATTGTCCTCGAGGCGTCTATAGCCTGCAGTGGGGCGCGCTAGCTAAGGTGGCCAAGATAACAAGTCAAATGAGTGTATACAGTGCGAGATATGGTCTGAGTCAAGCGATTGCGCCTCAAACTGTGTGAGGAGAGGCCAATGACGACCGTTAAGAGTGCACGTGGCAATGCTGAGGTTGATGCACGAACGCCTATTTCTCTTGCCTCCATCCCCCCACCTTCGCCAAAAATGTCTGTCAGCCTGCAGCCACGCACCACTCTTGGCTTCCCGAGTACGTACTCGTCGTCGTCAGCGTCGGTGGCGTCGACGTATACTGACTTGTGTTGATAGGGCCTCTCACCCAGCTCGTCAAACGATCACTAACTATCACAAATCACAATGACCGCCCAGTCGCCTTCAAGGTCAAGACGACGGCGCCAAAGGTGAGGACAGCGCTGGAAGCCGATGGCAGGCGTAGCTGACGTGGACGCCAGCTGTATTGTGTCCGCCCCAACTCTGGCCGAGTGGAGCCAGGTGAGACTATGGAGGTGTCTGGTGCGCAAGTCTGCTCTGTAATAGCAAAATTCGGCCTCATTTCCACCCAGTAATGCTTCAGGCGATGAAGGAGGAGCCGCCGTTGAATGCCAAATGCAAAGACAAGTTCCTCATCCAAAGCACGATGATAACCAAGGAAAAAGAGGACAAGTCGCTGCAGGAAATAGTGCGTACCCTTCCGGACTGTTATCTCTGTTTACAAACTGAACCTTGTTCGCAGTGGAATGTATCCGACACTGATACGGACGAGAACCGAGTGCACCAGCAAAAACTCAAAGTTCAATATCTACGTGCTGAGGAACAGACAGTGGAAGAGGAGGACGAACCCGTTATGAACCAGAGTTCCATGATGACTATGGGTGATTCGGTGTGTGATTTTTTTTTGTGCCATCGCCATTTGTCTGACATTCCCCTGCCAGCAATTTGACACCGTGCGCCAAGGCCCGACATCCAACGGACATTCCTTTGCCGCGCCCATCCCAGAATTTGCCCGTCCACCTGCACCACCTGTTGTAGAAGAGCGTTCGGCTTCACCGCCCGCCGATTTCTCTGTTGCACGCGAGGAAGAGCATCACGAAGATATTCACTCCGAACAACCTCCGCCACCGCCTATGCCCATTGTCGTTCACGTACAGGCTCCAACGGACACTACGCCACCAGCTGTTGAACATCGCCAACCCAGCCTTGCACCTACACCACCGAGCGACGAGCTTCTGACCAAATACAAGGAGGCGGAGGCTGAGATTGAGCGCCTGAGGGGATTACTTGCTGCGGCCGCGCCGCCTGCAACCGAGCTGCGAAAACGAAGCAGACGGTACTCGGACGCGGACACGATCGTTCCAGGCAGCGACGTGGGGACATACATCGACGAGCCGCCTATGCAGCCGGAGGGCGTCCCGCTGCAGGTCGTGGTTATTATCGCGCTTGGAGTCTTCATTATGACATATCTCTTTTTCTGATTATGGGGTTATAACGCGTCAACTTATGCCTACTCATCCCTTTACCTATACCGGTATCGATACTCATTCTGCTACATAATTTTATGGTTGGGTGTTTTTGATTTCTCATATTAAAGTCCAGCCTTGGTGTATTGTGTACATACGTGGACAACGGCGTCTTCAATATTTATATGTGCACTGCTTTGTACTTGTGCAATGATGAGTAGGACGACGAAACTTGAAGTTCGAAGAATAAGATCCGGTGATACTCTACAAACCTTAACCCAGGCATCAATGCATCACTCTCCTCCTTCCTACCCTCATGGACTTTGGGCCCGTTAACACCTCAGAACAGGAAGAGATTCTAGCTTCCTACCTACGCGGCCTCCGACCACTGCTTGATTCGGATCTAGGTTGGATACGCAACAGTATCACTCAATATCATGAACAACTTTCGGCTATAAATGATCTCTCCGCGCGACTTGCACGTCAGGAAGAAGCTATAACAGCTTCCCTTTCCTTACACACGTCTGCGCTATCACCAATACGACGCCTTCCCCGCGATCTTTTGATCTCCATATTCTACTACGTCTCGTTCAATACCTCCAATTCGTTGGATTATGTGGCAGAAGCGCCGTGGACGCTGGGACGGGTGTGTGCTCTCTGGCGCGACATTGTACTCACCGCCCCCATTCTTTGGTCCACGGTTATCCTGAAGCCAGAGTACGATCCAAATTCACCGCGAATCGCGGCTGAATACTTCCGTCGTTCGGGAGTCCATCCTCTGAGCATAGGCGCCCGTTTTGATGATGACTTATCCGGGGCGTATGGTGACTATCCACACGATGTCCCATATAGTCTCGACGTGTTCGAGCTGTTGCTGAAGCAGTGTACGCGTTGGAAGGTCGCGGAGCTACACATCTCCGACTCGTTCACGAATCCCCTCATGTCGATATCACGGCATCTCCCCATATTGGAGGAGCTGTACATTGCGACGGCGGATGGTTTCAGCGGTGTCGGCTCTTTCGAGGAGGAGATCTTTCCCATGACCATCCTCTCCGATCTCCCCTCTTGTATTCGAATCTACCTCAAAGGCTTCTTCCTCGACGAGGCGATCGAGTTACACCGAATACGTGCTCCTCAGCTGAAGCATTGCTGCTTCGATCTCGCAGAGGCGTCCCGTGTTACATGTATCTCCCAGTTTCCCTCCCTACAGGAACTTCACATTTACCTTAATCCCTCGCGCGACGTCACGTCAGTCGTTCCAGCTTTACATGAACCGGTCAGACACGACGTGATACAGTATCTGGGCACAGATGCGACTGTGCTTTTGCGCGATTTGACGCTCCCTGGACTTTCCCAGATTTCGTTACAATCGACGTCTGGTTTATCGGGGGCTCTACGCCCCTCGGCCTTGTCCGCGTTTCTACAGCGGTCAAAGTGTTCCCTGATGGGTCTCACCATTTGGATACGGTATTCCGACTGGGACACCGAAGGCACGGTGTGTAAGGACATGATCAACGTTCCAGAGGTCCAATCGACCTCCAAGGTTCTGTTTGGGTTCGACGGGGAGCACTGCGAGCCCGGGTTGTGCAGTCGCTTGATGCAGCCAGGCATCCTGCCCAACTTGATCCAGCTGACGATAATCCTGGAGATTCCGTTCGAGAATGTCAGCCAAGAGTGGATTGATGGGTTCATCGCGATGTTGCGGTTTCGGAGAGCTGAGAGGATATGGGAAGAGTCGAAGATACGGCGGATAGAGAAACTGCGGCTGTGTTTGGAGCCTCAGCATATGATAGAGAAGTTTCTGGATAGTGGATTGAGGGAGCTGGTTGAGCAGGGTCTTGTACTTGACCAAGCGCCGCCTACATTGAAGTGGATATATTGGTCGGGACCGTATTGGTTCTCGGTCACCTAAATTCATTTGCTCTTTCCAGAGTTTGAGAGCAGAGATTTAGTAGAAGCCGAGTAGAGATGGTCAATCTAGTATTCTTCCATTATTGTACAAACCTGTTAACGTGAACTTGATAAGAGGGACAAGGGTCTTGGTTAGACCGGTGGCTGTGCAGAAATTGTTTCTCCGTCCTTTCCACCACGACCAGTCGGACCACCCCCAGCAACAATGACCTCGCAAGAGAAATATACAGTTCCCACCTTCCCACCCATAGACACGACGCAGAACGATATCCTGACGGCCTGCGTTCGTGGTTCTCATCCTCTTCACGAGACAGACCTTCCTTGGGTTCAGCACAACATCACGGAATATAGCCAGGAACTATCGGATCTTAACAATGTCATCGACCATTTCACACAACGCAGAGATGCTGTCGCGTCGTCCCTCTCCCTCCACACCGCCTCGATATCTCCCATCCGGGTCTTACCCCAAGAGCTTCTGACCACCATATTCTACTACGCGTCGTTCGACGTTACCGACTCGCTAGATTGTAAATCCGGGAGTCCGTGGGTTTTAGGAAGGGTGTGCGGGTTGTGGCGCGACATCCTACTATCGACGCCGCTTCTCTGGTCCACTGTGGTCTTGGACTTGCACTACAACTCCCATTCCCCCGAGATTCTTACCGAATACCTCCGTCGCTCCGGCAGTCACCCTCTGCACATCGGTGCTACCTTTGAGCACGAGTGTCTGTTACAATGTTGTTTGCCTCCATACGGCCGGGAGGTCTTCAATGTTCTCACTCAGGAAAGCCATCGATGGCGCGTCGTAGAGCTGCGCATCGCTGACCAGCTTTTGGAGCCTCTCATGTCCGTAGCCGGTAAATTGGAGCAGCTAGAGGAATTTTATCTGTCTCCAGTCGCAGCCTTCAATGAGAGGGATGACACGGAAGCCGTACTCTTTGACGCCGGAGACGTGGAAAAGGTATCTCCCATGAAGATGCTCCTCCACCTTCCGTCACTTCGGCGGGCAGACTTTCGGGGATTGTGTGTGGACGAAGTGACCACGGTTCTTGGGGCCTCCTCTTTGACGCACTACGCCTTTGAGCTGAGCGACTATCTCAAGGTCGACTGCATCAGGCAGTATCCGCTTCTTGACGAATGCTACGTGCACATCGCGTTTGCGGACAGTTTCGATTCTGTCCATAAAGGCGCCGAACCAGTTAGCCACGACAAAGTGCGATATCTCAGCACGAACACCTCGCAGATCCTTCGGTTTCTGCACCTCCCGGCCTTGACCAACATCTGTTTCGACGTCACGTCGTCGGACGACCTCCGCGTCGCGGATGTGGCCGAGTTCCTCCACAGGTCGCGATGCGTCTTGACCAGCTTCAATCTTTGGCTGCAGTACGACGCGGAGGATCAAACCCTTTGCAGCGACGTTGTTGGTCTCGCCGAGATCCAATCCGCGCGCAGTCTTAATATCACGTTCGATGGGAATTACTGCGACGCCGGGATATGTCGCCGCCTTTCAGAACCTGGCGTGATGCCCAAGATGCGCCTGCTTATACTAGGCGTGGGCGTGCCGCTGAAGCACGTCACGCAGAGCTGGATCGATGGGCTCATGTCCATGTTGAAGCTCAGGTGCAAGGCGGAGTCGGCCAGAGAGTTGAGGGTGTGCCGATTAGAGCGACTACGGTTCTGTTGCGACTCGAAGGATGTTGCGCAGAGATTTTTGGACGGCGGGTTGAAGGACCTGGAGAGTCATGATATCATTTTGGAGCACGACGTCATTATACTGGAGAAGAGCTTGTATTGGGTTGGACCGTCGTGGTTTGATTATCGCAATCATCGAAGAGGGATATTGTAGTAGCGAGAATATGTGCGTTAACGATGCATATCATTTGTCGGAGAACTGACACAAAACTGACATTGATCTTAAGGATACTGCAGCCAACGCTCAAGCCGTGGCCCGGGGCGTTGATCGAATCACTGTTTTCGAGCAACGGCTTCTGGTGAACGCGTAGTACTTCCATGCAGATGCAATCCATTAATCGTCGGCACGGACCTACTACTTAGTGACGGTTACCACGTGAATAAGTGTAGTAGTAAGTCCCAAAGACACACGTCCTATGAAAAGGACACCTTCACAATTTGGCGTTCTTCGGGTCGACGTCGTGTCTGCTTGACCGCGCTGGGGCACTTAGGCTTGGAACCGCGTCAACTTTCGGAAGAGAAGATTTCTGGCAGACGCAACATTCGAAGCTACGCGGATCTTGGTACTTGGTGATGCAAAGACACACGTCCTACTTGAGTCCTGAAAAGGACACCTTCACAATTTGACGTTCTTCGGGTCGTGTCTGCCTGCCCGCGCTGGGGCACGCGTCAACTTTCGGAAGAGAAGATTTCTGGCAGACGCAACATTCGAAGCGACGCGGATCTTGGTACTTGGTGATGTTCGGGAGGCACGTACCTTAGTTGGGTCGAAGAAAACTCGGTTCAGAGTATACACATACATTATAGTACATCAAATCATCGCTACGCGTACTGGCGACTCTTTTGTACGTACCCGGAAGCTCTGTTCATGTAAGTATATACCGGAATACGAAGCTCAAGGACTATAGCATTTATGCCAGTCTTCGCCAATATGACAGTCCTTGAATGAGACTGTGCAATATCCCCTCCGCCATATAATCATGGTAGCCTCCGGTGTAAGGAGCGAACGGTGCCGCTCAGGATCAAGCCACATAAGTCGACGTGAATCGTCATGCGAACAAATCCAACCCTCAGAATCGACATGCCAGGAAGGATCCTCTATATTGTGCCACACTCGAACCGAGTTGTCAGATGAACCAGAGACAATACGTGTCCCGTCGGGTGAAAATGCCACAGAAATCAACCCAATCGGTATGTCCACGAAGTACTTTCACAAGTTTACCCGTCGTCTGATCCCACACTCGAACGGTACCATCATCTAGGCCAGCCACAATTTGGGGATGTTCAACCCTCGGAGAAAAGGCAACAGAACAGGCATGGTTCCACACTTTCAGGGCCAGGTGAATCTCCTTCACACGTTCACCCGTCTCTGCATCCCATACGACGACAGATCCATCCCAAGACCCAGAGACAATTTTCTCCCCACCAACGGAAACCGCGACAGATGTGACTCCTTCTGTGTGGCCTGTGAGCACATGTACATTCTCTCCGTTCTTTGTATCCCAGATCCGAATAGAACTATCTGAAGAACCGGAGACAAGCTGGAAGCCATCAGGGAAGAAAGCAACAGATGTGACTCTAGACTCTGTGTGGCCCTTGAGATGTAGGAGTTTCTCTCCTGTCCTTGAATTCCAGATGATCAAGGATCCACTCTCCAAGCCAGTCACAATGCAAGTACTGTCAGGAGAAAATGACAGGCATCCCACTTCCTCACCGATGTACTGTTCAGTGGCCAGCTTTCCGGATGCCGTGTCCCAAATTCGGAGAAGAGGACCGCCATCTTTCGCTGCTGCAGAACATGCTACTAGTGCACCATCACTAGAAAATGCTAGGATATCACAGTATTCGAGGGCATACTTGAACTTTTTGAGTTGTCGGCCTGTCGCTGCATCCCATACTCGGATAGTTTTGTCCCCAGATACCGAAATAACCCGTTCGCCATCCGATGAAAATGCTACCCACCGGACTTGGAGTGTGTGGCCTTTGAGCTCTTCCGGTCGCCGTTCACTCGCCATCCAAACATGAATAGATTGATCAGTCCAACCTGAAGCAGAGACGACCCGGGTACCGTCATGAGAGAACATCACAGACTGAATGTTGTCGCAATGATCCCTGAGCACTTTGAGCAACTTCCCTGTCGTGACATCACAAATTCGGACATTATAAGGTAAAGTTGATCCCGACACGATCTTCTGCCCATCACGAGAAAATGCAACTGAGCTGACATCGTAGGTTTCATCAGTGTCAAACTGCTTCAGTGCTTTACCAGTAGACACATCCCAGATCCGTAGCGACCCATCATAGGAACCAGACATGATCTGCGAACCGCAGGGGGAGAACATGACAGCACAGATCCAGTTGTCATGGCCAGTGAGCTCCCTCACTTGCTGTCCCGCTTTAACATCCCAAATCCGCACAGATCCATCCTTCGAGCCAGAGACAACCTGCATGTCATCATGCGAAAACACCGCACATTGGACCCAATCGGTATGACCATCTAATTGCTTAAGCTGGTCACTGACTTTCGGATCTCGAGCCCATATGTGTATAGACATGTCCTTGGAACCGGAGACAATGTATTGAGTATCATGAGAGAAGGCTACGACCTCAACAGACCCGGTATGTCCTAATAGTTCTCTCAACTGCTTGCCAGTTGATGTATCCCAAATACAGATGGACATATCCTCGGAAGCCGAAACAATGTATGCGCCATCATCAGAAAAAGACACAGATGTAATCCGTTTAGTATGGCCCACCAGCTCCTGGTGTAGCTCGCCCGTTGTAGAGTCCCAGATCTGGATGCTGCGCTGGGGTGTAGGAGAGAGAGACATAGTAAACACGGCGGAAGCAAGGTTCAAGTCATCAGGTGAAAAAGCAACAGTTTCCGTGAAAGTCTCAATGGTGAGGAGTGGATCAGCGTAAACAGGTTCAGGCGAGAACAAAGGCAAGTGTTTGAAGCGAGGTTTCCATATTTTGGAGATTGGTGCTGAGGAGCTCCAGGTGCTGAGACAAGAGATATAGAGATGGGGAGTTGACTGGGATGCAGGACTTTGTGTGAATGATCTGGTGAAGCTAGCAGCATCATTCAGCAAGGCAGATCTATTACTTAAGCCAGCTTTTTATGGTAGTAAATGTTAGACACTGGCGGTGAATGACTGGAAGCGGAGCGAACCTTTGAATTTCAGCCATGTACAAGCCTGCTGGAAGAGATGAACACAAAGCGACCATTGAGAACCAATAAGATTCATTGCTTCCAGCCAAAATAGAAAAACATCTGTCAAGAATGCTTTCAGATCGTCATACAGGGACAACCTGTTAGTACGTCCCGCTGCGAGCAAATGCTCAGCCCAATTGCAAGCTGCATATCGGAGGACTGGGCTGATATTCGTCTGGACAAGGTCATGGAGATCATCAACCTCGTGATCTAGCATGAAAGAGGATGGAAGATGGCAAATGTTGAAGCACAGCTCAGATCCCATGATTCGGAAGCAGTGGTGGGCGAGTCGAGCGTTGAAGATGGGCTTATCACAAAACACTTGAAGTTGTCGTGATTTCTCCTTTGTGGATGACAGGGGAGCCGGGAACCGCGATCTCTGAGCATCAAGAATGAATTCAGGAAATGAAGCGTGATAGCATAACACAAGACTTGACGACACATAGAGAACAGAGTGGAGCGAATCAACACATGTCTTCGTAGTGTCTTCGTTCAAGCCGAGCAGTTGAGCGATGACTGGAATGGAAATGAGATCCTGGGCGCACACGACAGCATGGAGAATATCGAGACGACGGTGGAGGAATTCTTCATCTTCCTCATCGAATGCTGCAGACAAGACCTGCTCGTAAAGCTGGTCAAGAAGCAAGGTACTGCCACTGGGACGGCCGGGTTTGAGTAGCTTCTGCAACTTTTCCCGTTGCTCATCATGGGATAGTGTACGGTGGGGAGGTGATATGAACCTGACAGCAGTAGCGGCGAAGATGAATAGTCCGCCTGCTCGACGTGTGATTTGTGTGAACTCGTCGGTGTCGCACAGTTCCGGGAGCTTCTCAGTGAGAAATTGGGCAATATCGTCTTGCACGTCGACCAATGGTACCTCGTGCAGACAACAAATCATGTCCGCTGGAAGTTGGAATGAATGACAGAGGTCTACGATTTCGGGCTGTGCGCGACTTGTAACCAGAAACTTGATACCCCTCAAGCTCTTGTCCCCCACGACGCGAAGCAGGTTCTTCAAAAACTCTATGCCATCATCGCTTTCGTCGAGAGCGTCGATGACGACCACTGGCACAGGTAAACCATCCCGTCCGGGAAGTGATGCAGACCATGGCCCCGCAAGGAGCTTGTCAACCTGCTCACGGATCCGAGCTTCGCCGAGGACGGAGTCTCCTTGTAGGACGGGCACAAGCTTTGTTGCATATGAACGGAATAGTTCTGCGAGGTTACGGCAGATTGTTGGCACGATGAGCCGAGAGTCCTTGCTGTCGAGCTGGCGGGAGCAAAAGAAGGACACGAGGAGCTTGTTTTCGGCCCACATGCGCTCAGAGATGGTATAAGCAATGGTCGTTTTGCCTGTTCCGGCGAGACCAGTGAGCCAGAAAACAGGCGGAGAGTCGTCGGCTCGAGCCCAAGCCATGATCTTGTCGAGGATCTCGACTCGAGTGCCCGCTGTACATGGTCCGCGGGAAAGGGTATCAGTCTTGATGGCGGCACGGAACGACGCGTCGCGCGAACGGCGTAAATCACGAATGACGACCTCCTGGAACGCGATCAGTATGAAAGAAACCACGGCATCTGGACAGAAACGAACATTGAGAATATCTTGCACATTCTGCTCAATCTCTAGACCGACTTCAAGCTGCAATCGGAATCATGAGCAGACCGGGGCTTCCAGGTAAACGCCCTACACACCTGGAATGCGTTCAAAACGTCCTTTATTTGCTGATAGGCTCCAACAAGCTTCCCCGCGTCGACAGAATTCTCAGCTAATCTCACAACAAATCCACGAGCTTGAAGGTCTTCAATGTTTTTGACGATATTCTTCAAATCACTGCAGATCGTCAGGACTCGACGATAAAGAAATAGCTTCTGCATACCTCTCTAGTTTCAGCATTCTCTTCCGTGACGCGTTTGTAGCGCCTAGCCGTTCTAACCTCACTGTCACCAACGAGGCCAGGTGATCGATGGTCTTGATGACTCGCTCCATTTCTTCGTGGTTGGCCAAAGTTCTCTGTATAAAGAGTAAGACACGGATTGAGGCTTGAAGAACAGGAAACTTGCTTGGTATACTTCAATACAGGCCAGGAGCCCGCCGATGACAGATTTCAATGGGCCAAACACCTCCGCAGCCTCGTTCACGACCTTCAAGGCCTCGTGTAATCCATTTAGGCCGACGTGTATTGCTAACACTAGTGGAAGGCACGTCTAGAAATCTGTACATATCGCGAAGATGAGACTAACCTGATGCCGCGGCCTTGGAAGGAATTTCGCTAGTCGCGGACTCGGTATTATTCCCGGATACGCTGGTACTACCACTGCCAACGTTGCTGACGCTGGCGGTAGCATTTTCGTGTTTTCGCTCCTTCCGAGAGCCCAGAAAAGGGAATCGTTTTGTCCAGCGATATCGTAGCATGAGAGGAAAAGGCTAAGACCAGTGCCATCTTGATTCCATCAAACGTAAACGGCGGAAGAGTTCCGTGGGATCGACTGATGAATACGATAACTGAGCAGCAAGACATGTACGCTGTGTTGGTCAACGGGCGGCGATGATCCTCCAAGAAATTCGTAGAACCGGCGTGTCTGTTCGAGCATCTCGCAACCCCGCAACAGGACGTGACTCTTCCACAATCTTTGCCGAACCCGGAAAAAGCCGCGGACATCCCGCTTTGATCCCGCTCGCAAAATTAATCAGGTGGCCGTGCCAATAGTGCACCTCTCTCAGATGTACAAAACACCGCTGAAACAACCCCACCCCCTTTAAAACGCTGTCGCGATGCCTGATTTCGAATTCTGTGTTTTTACGGGGTCCAGACGGGGGTCCGAGGCAAGTCCGAGGCCTTCAAGGCCGATCCTGCGAAAGCACCACTTAGCACTTCAACCAACGGAGACTTGTTCTTTTCGCGTCAGAACACGCCTCTACTAAATACCTTGTTTCAGCTTACACTATGGTATTAATGTGGTTATTTCTTCCTAGGTCAGTCGCGTACTACCTTCGCTGCGTTCCCGGGTGGTAACGCGAATTTGTACAGGATGTGAGAGCACGGAGAGCCGCAAAGAACTGATGGCCGATATGGATATCTACGAAAAGATCCTCCAAGTCCTTCCTGCCTGTTTTGCGCCGGACACCAACGCTGTGTATCTCATCGAGTTAGGACCACCCACCACCAACCATCATGTCGCGTACCACCATCCATCCCTTTGTGTCTCTTACCAGCAGATATTCGACGCTCCTATACCTCCAACACTCTGCAACAGCTACTTTCGCGTCGTCGTCATCATCTCATTTGGAGGTGCAGCCTACAACATTGCTCACCGACTCTCAGCGGGTAGATAGCACGGGGAGTCACCGAAACGACGGTCTCCCAAGTGCCGCCCAGCCTCGATTCCTCTCTTCCTACCTCCTACTCGCTCCTCTCTCCACCCATTCCCACATCGTCATTGGAGGTGCAGCCTATAAGATTGCTCACCGACTCTCAACGGGTAGATAGCACGGGGAGTCACCGAAACGACGGTCTCCCTAAGTGCCGCCCAGCCTCTATCTCCTCCGCCTGCCATTTGCTACTTCCTATTCGCTCCTCCCTCCATCGGTCTGCCCAAAACCGAGCGCTGCATTTCCACCGTCGTGCCGTGTTACGTAGCCAAAATCTGTTCTAGGCCCGACACAGTCAGGTCGAGACCCTCCCGCGTTGCTCTGTGAGCCTCTGTCACGGCGCGCCCCACAACGTGCCCAGCATTTAGGCGGAAAGTTTTCCTGGACACCAAAGAATCACCATGACGTCCTGCAGTTCTTCGAGTCTGGGAGGCTGCCACGGAGGCGACGCGCATTAGAATAATCCAGAATGTCGGGGAGGCCGGGTCGCCCATGAGGACTTCCATACGTGCCTTGATTTCCTCGGATCCATGTTTTCCTTGTGCGACTACATATACCATTTCTTGGTACAGTAGCCTAAAAATCATTCAGACTCCCGCGTCGACGCCGGGGCAGCAGGCACCCAACGATACCAGCGTCGCTTCCGCGAACAACCCAACCAGACGCTGATTCCGACAACGAGTCCGACTCCGACGATGACTGGAGGCCTGAGCCCGACGAATGGGAACGGAGGTCAGATAGATACCAGTACATGGATGAAGGAGTCAAAATCTCATCGTAATGTCCGCAAAGTTCTTTCATTTACAAAGCCATGTGTGTCATCAATAATAATAACTTTGTTGGACCAAAGCTCGATTATTCCAGGCAACTGACTGTAGGTCAGTCTACGGAACGAAACTCTGTTTCGTTTCTGACTGGTGTACAAGAGGCGGAGAGCGACCGTATGAAAAAGGACGGAAGACTCGCCGTGCTCAGTACATCGGGCGGGTGCCGGAGCCTTGCCAGCTCATAACGCACTCGCAAGCGGCTGTTCCGAAATGGGACCACATGCCGTCAACCACCACCACCACCAGTCTGGACATGAAGCACTTCACCTTTGCAGGCAAGCTGGAGGACGTGACTTCAACTGCGCCGGACACGGAGTTTGCGTTGTTTAGGCTCCAGGACGGCAAGACATCCGAGGATGCTGTGAAGGCGTATAATGAGATTCTCTTGCCTCGTTTGAAGAGGACGAAAGGGTTGTTGGGAGCTAGCGGCTTGGGGCCTTGCATTTGAAGAGAAGGGTCTTTATCTGCTTGCTCTTGGTTGGGAATCTAAAGAGGTTTGTGCCGTTCATTGATTACTATGGGGCTGATGCGAATGTTACCATAGCTTCATGAATCTGCTATGAAGGACGCAGCTTACATGCATGATGTTCTCTCGTTCCGCGCTGTGGTTGGTCTCGTCAGCTTCACGCATGTTAGCATCAGGAAATTTCAATGAACTGTTCCCGTGGATCCTTTACACTTCAGGAAGACTGTCAGTGGCAGTGTTAGTCCTTATCTGCGATTATCATGGCGTGCCGCCGATGCCAGCTTTCGTGTTCTGCGTGGCTCACTGAGGACGTGTGCCTTGGACATTCTCTCCCGCGTCAGGCCTCCCTCGACTGTCGTGATAGATTCTCAGAGGCGTCAAACAACTTTGGCTTTCAGACTGTTCAAACTGTCACCCAAACCCGACTTATTGTTATCTATTGGGCTGAACGTACGCAGTCCACTCAAACGAACGTCCTTCATCAAACATGAACACAAGGCTGTGACGCGTGCGGCGATATTTCGAGTACTGTGGCGCATATATCTCCGAGAACGATATAGCCGATACATCCGAGGTGGCACGTCATCGGGATCAACCCTTCTACTTAGCGGAGTTCTAAATTCCCTTTTGATTTCGACGTCGAACCTCAGACTACTGAAGTTCAAAAGGAACAGTCACGTATACCTCTGACGGGCAATAATCGCGCGCGTTTCATGGAGCGACTGTACATGAAAACTGTCATGCTCGCACAACTCGACATGCCGCTGCTAGAGTCGACAATTTTCCATTCTATTCCAATCTGTAAGTACATGCAGCATGAACACCTCATACATATAAGATCATCAGAATTTCCAGAACTCACTACTCGCCCCAGTCACGACTGCTCAAGAAAGCTTCTCGTCGACTACTGTTTTTGATGCCCAACTTGGAAGCAGCTCTTGCTCCAGAACCATGGCCTCAACGTGTATCACGAGGAAATCCGTGCTGAATCTCGTGCATGGATCAATCGCTTCAATAATACCGTCTGCGGTCCCAAAATGCGCGCCTTCGTGGACAACTGTAAATTTGAGCTCCTCACTACGTTCTATTATCGTACGCTGGAAGGGATGGTTTACGCGCCGCTATGGATTTGGTTTGTGTTCTCCCAAATCATCTTTCAGACACTCCATATCTTACAGGTCAACGCCCTTTGACTCTATGGCGAGTTTACAGACACGAAGAGTGGCCAAAATGCATATAAATCTGCTTCTGTCGTTCAAGAGGCTCTCCTTAATTCTGGCTTTGACGACGGGTCCTGGTTTTGCCTCGTGGTAAAGAAGTGAGAAGGCATAAGTTCTTTCAAATGCGCCTAAGTACTCAACTTGTTCTCCAGCTACAAGGAGTCGTGCATTGATCGTGCTGGGCCAGACACCGCCCGCCGCCTCATTGAAGCTTTCTGTTCTTACGTGCAGCTTGTGGGTACAGAGGCAAAACTTCGCGAGCGTGACCTAGTTTTGGACGTCCGAAGCTATATTGCGCTCCGCCGTGAGCCAGTGCCGTCAGGTTGTACTTTGACCTAGCGGAGTATTGCTTGGATATCCGCCTTCACTCCAAGAAATTTACGAAGACCCTGTGTTTGTTGACGGCTACTACGTACTCTTCCAATATGGAACAGGCTAAAAGCCTCGGTCGTGCAATGCCACAAGGACTTAGGATCCGCGGCAGTGTTGTGTAAAGCTGTTCCATCATCTTTGAGAGAGACATTATCAACATTCACATGTAGAAGCTTCACGACGGCAAGGTATTTCGAAGCTCGCAATCGCTCACTGTGTCGCTCTCAAGGTTCCATTCTCCGAGTGCGAGATTAATGTTACGGAATACACGTACATTCGTGAGTGATTCATGGACTCAAAGGAATTCCATGTCGCGGATGAACGATAATCGATCATTATCGTCCAAGAAACATCCGAGTCGTTATAGAATCGCAATTTTTTGTGACCTCAACATTGTGGGGCTTCGGGTTTGTTGCTAGTCTGATCGGCTTGGAAGAAGCGGCTGGTGTCAATGGTGTTGGTGTCGAGTCTAGTTCTGTCTAGTTTGTTGCTGAGCCCCTTGACGCAGCGCCCTGAAAGCGATCGCGATTGGTGCTTCGACTAAGGAAACGTGTCCAGCTAATGCGGTAATGTGGTTAACGTACTACTTTGAGGCGACCCAGGAATTAAACATAATGACGCACTTTGTGCGAGTCTCGAAGCGTGAGCTTGAGCGCTTGACGCGTCAATGATACTTGCGAATCGGTTCACTGCGCGTTAGCAGCATTGCTGGTGAGCATACACAAACGGCGCACTGACGTCCTTAGATACTCAATATTACGATGTGTGTAGGCTCGTGACCAGCCGCTTCTTCCACAGCGAGGTCGGCAACGCGAATGGTAGCGAGTCCACAATGTCCTGGTAACTAACAGTCAGGTGCGTGAATTCTCGCGCGTAAGCTTCGGATGCCACATTTGGATACATCCGAGACGCCGTATATAAAGGTCTCTTTCGTGGATTGATAGGATCAGCTTCTACCACCACCACCAACAACAACAACAACTATCATTTTTAACCACACCATCCTCTTCTCTCACCACCATCATGCCTGATTTTGAATACCTTGTCTTTACTGCCTCCGCGGCTTACAGTGCTGATCCAGCCAAGACAGCGAAACCTGCTTTCGACTTGCTTACGGCGCATGGCAAGAGTGCTGTTTTGAGGTAGGCTGTTCTACCTACTACTCAAGGCCGTGTCTGATTGTTTTCGATCCCATTTTAGCGTTCATCACGGCCTCCAGGTCGGAGATGCATCCAAAGGATATCTCTTCATAGGTTCGTCCGTTGACAGCTGCCATTTTATGAATTTGGCAAACCTTCGCATAGGCTGGCAGAGTGTCGAGGCCCATAAGGCGATTATGGCTAACAAGACCGCGTACGATGAGATCTTGGCGGCGCTTCGTCCTTGTTTGGCTGCGGACACTGGTGTGGAGTTCAAGCACTTCACGTTCGAAGGCAAGCTGGAGGACGTGACCTCTGCGCCGGACACAGAGTTCGTGGCGTTCCAGCTCCCGGAGACAATGGCGCATGCAGAGGCCGTCAAGTTGTACAATGAGATTCTCCTCCCTCGTTTCAAGAAGACGAAAGGCTGGGTGGGGGCAAGCGGCATTGGACCGTGCATTGAAGAAAAGGGTCTCTACCTAATGGCTCTTGGTTGGGAGTCCAAGGAGGTGTGTTCTATTCGTTTCTGTTTTGTTGTGCAGTGGCCTGATAAGATGATTAGGCTTATGACGCTGCCACGAAAGAGAAGGAGTACACGGATGATGTTCGTGCGTTGAGTTCTGTAGGGAAGCTTAACAGCCTCGTGCATGTTAAGCTCAACAAGGCTTGAGATAAGAACGAATTGTAAATGTATACTACTTGTAAACGAACATGTGATTGAATGCGCCACGTCGATCATTGCCTCGATCAAAACTGCCTAAATCAAGCAAGGCGCATCTTGCTTTCGTACCACCACAATCTACCAACTATCCGCAATGACCTTGGATAATAAACTCAAGCGGCGTGCCATCGATATCCGCAGTCTAAGGTGCGTATGTCTGCCTTGTCGCCACACCGCTTTCTGACTGTTCATCAGCTTCAGAAGGAATTCTATTGGCGAAATCGCAATCGATTACAGTCGGCAGTCCAAGCTTCCGTTCAATCCCGATTTTGTCCTCTTTTTCCCGCTCAAAGTAACGCGCAAGATCTTCATTCTCTGCTGCGAAGCCAACTATGAGCACCACGTCGACGAATTCACCCACCTTCGTGCCCTGCCCTTTCCGTACACGCTCGGCCGCGTCTCCCACTCGTGGAGAACGTTCATCAACAGCGAATGCCCCAGCTCTGGTCGCGTATCCGAGTGTGCATATCGCCCTTTATGAAGCCCAGCCTCACGAGCCATCTCGCCCGTCTCCTTTCCCGCGCTCGCGACGCTCCTCTAGATCTGACTATCCTGGCCGTTGAGGCACCCAGGTCCGCACTGTCTACAACCCAGACTACGTAATGGACGCTTTTCTGAAACTGCGCGAAGATATATGCGTCATGCTTCTTCGGACAAGCTCTCGCTGGAGAAGACTGTGCGTAGATCCCGGCGCATTGACACCAGGCGCCTTTGCAACTGTTCGAGGCAAGACGCCGCTTCTTGTGGAACTCGTTGTAGATTGTCTTTTAGATGGCTCAAAATCGATTCAGCGAGCAGAAGTGGACACCATAGCCCTGGTACATGCCCCAGTTCTACGGGCTGCCGAGTTTAGAAACGTTCTCGCTTACAAGCTTCCATGGTCGAATCTGGAGAGCCTGGTGTACATCGGGTTTGGCGATGGCAAGATCTCAAACACAGAATACTTCTATCTCCACGGAGCCATCTCCAGCGCCGTCAGTCTGCGATATCTCGAAATTGCGCATCTACGTGTGCCCTCTTCGTTGTCAGATCAGTGCATCAGAAATCTCACGATCACGCATGTCGACATTCGCGATTCGGATATGTGGCGCGTTCTCCAGCTTCCAGGCGTTGTGCGTGTAGGAGTTATGTATGCCGACGTTGACAGTCTCGTGCAATTCGTCAATTGCTCGCAGTGCTCCATCTCGACTCTGCATCTCGTCTGGTCCGGTACAAGCTCCCCTGCGCCACTCTTCTTCTCAGTGCCGACTGCCGCAGTTCATACTCTCGATTGTCTACGCTCTTTGACGATTGAAGTGGACCGCCATGTCACGCCGCGTCTTGATGCATTTCTCTTCGAGGTCTTTGAGGCTTTCCATAAGACGAATGTATTCCCGTATATGAGAGAGTTCCGATTGCAGCTCTCTCCCTCGCAAGCGTACTGGAAGCCCGGTATGGAAGCCATGAAGGAGATGCAGGAGATGGCCATACGCAGGTATTTGGCGCATTTGGGGATTTATATTGAGACTCGAGACGTGCCCACCTTTGTCGACGAGAGCCCGAGGGATACGATTGTTGAGATCTATCTTTATGAGTTGAGACGTCTCCGGAATCAAGGAGTTGGTGTGGTGTTTGTGGTCAATGGTGAGTAGATGAGTTCTTCTGTTTTCCTCTTGCTAATGAGTTGGATAGGCGTCGATCTTCTTGCGAAAAGATAGAACTTGCATCGGGGCACACTTTACTATATTACAATCTATTATACGAACTCTTCTTTCATACCTATAGCTACACTCTTCTGGAACTGTAATTTTGTTCAAACGCGTTGCTGTCACGTGTTGGAAATTCTCTTTCCTTCTACCATCACCTTCAACGACTGTCTTTCTTTTAAATGCCTCCAATGTCAGTGCAAGTCTTTCCAACACGTCCGCATCAAAGTGAATCGAAACAGACGTGACAAGTTCTCTATCCATTCAAAGGCCGTCGTTTGTCAGGACGTTGAACTGAAGGGTGATATTACCATTGGCGCAGGTATAATCTATTCTGACCGAATGTCATTTCATGTTGGTACTCAATGCACACTGAAGGCAGCGTCGTACATCCTAAAGCGACGATATTCGCGCTGGCTGCGCCCATTGTCATTGGAACAGGATGCATCGTCGAAGAAGGCGCGATCATAGTCAACCGGTAATGCCTCCTGCCCATCAGCTTTGGGAGATACCCCTTTGACGCGATTAAAGGCGAAAAGAAGTCATGCGCATCGGAGACGAGAATCTATTCGAGATTGGCTGTCGTGCGCAACCTTCACTTGCATTCTCAGTACCCTTCAACCGGATTTTTCAGGTATCGAATGCCCGGTGGTGGGCAACTACAACACCTTCTCGACGCGGTCGCGGGTGCACCACACCATCCGGATATCCTCGTTCTGCGTTATCGGCGCTGGGTGCCTTCTTGTTCCGACGGAGGAGGAGACGCTGGAGGATTATACGATGGTGTATGGGCCGGCTGCTGAGCGGCGGCAGTGGAGTGGGAGGGGGAAGGTGCAGGAGATTGATTTGAGAAGAAAGCATGCCGAGTATTTGAGGGAGATGCTGCCAAAGTTTAATCGGTTGATCAAGGATGCGTCGTGAGGGGACTTTTTTCTCGTTCGTCTTTTTTGTGTGTACTCTTATGTTTTGAGCTTAATGTGGCGTTTTTTTTTTTTAGTTTTTACCTTGCTTGAATACGCGACGGCAACTTCTGAAAGTCTGCAGACTACAATGAAGGCGTAAGGTCCGACACATGTAAGACCAGCACGCGGCGACCGGGCAGACGATGACCTATTCAAGATGAGACGAGCGAGGTCGCGAGACGCAGAATAGTACGAGTGGAGACGATGCGACCAACCTCAACAACACGACAGCTCAACGGGTATAATGCCTATTCTATTTTCAACATCAACCATGCAGCGAAGGACTCTATGTACCTCTATGTACGTTGTTATTTGCTGCAAGCGCATCGTTATCTGATGCGGTGCTCATCCACTGTCCAGAATCTAAGCCATCATCGTGCAAATGTTCCTGGTGATAGTTCGCTCACCCTCTTTGTGCGCGCATGTTCTTCGCTTTGGAAGCAGGCCTGCTCTGTGCCGTGTTCATTTCAGACTAGGTTCTCAGGCGGCGGCGCTTCCCGAGTAGTGGGGGACTGATCCAAATGGAATAGATCGAATCGGGATAAAATCGGATTCCGCTTTTGGGGTATGGGTCGTCGGCTTGCGGAATCTGTTTCTATTATATTCGTAGCATTTTGCCCACTACCCTATGGCCTTAGTCTCCTGTACTGGCCTGGATCACCCCTAGGGGCCCCGTTCTAAGACAAGATTTTGGGGCGGAGGAAAAGCATATTTAAGAGGATGCTTCCCCTCGCGCTCTTCGTCACCCTTGTCCTCGCAGGACAATCTTTCTGTACGGTGCCATGTCGATTACCGGGTTCAAAACTGAAGAACCGTCAGTATTTCTCCTGTTTTCGTCTTCCAGTTTGACTTCTGAATGTCCTCAGATTCCAGGAGTTGATCGTCACTCCAGGTGACCTTACACTTGGCTCCATCGTCTTTGGATTTTTCGTGGGTGTTCTTCCTTCGGAGAGGCGGGTTTCGTGAACTTTACTGCAGTTCGGATTCGCCCTTCACGTTACATGGACCGCTGTGCAGGAGACCAGAAGGGCGCCCAGAGTGAGTCCATAAACATCCGTCCGAGCGCGTCCTGCTCACGGCATTCAAGTTCTCTGCCTATGTTTTCATGATCTGGCTCGAGATTGCTGCGTAAGTCCCACTGGTCGTGGCATGTCACCATGCTCATTCTGTTTTTTTAGTGATATCGGTATAGCTGTACGTATTTCCTTCGGGGAGTCACGAGTGGGTGAATACTAACAACTTCCGCCATCATCAGGTCCTTGGGTGGTTATACCTGTACGTTAATCGCCTCTGCTTATTCTGCCTTTCTCACATGTCTCTTAGCGCCAAAAAAATCCCTCCTAGTGTGGGACTGTTCACAAGTCTAGTCTTCTTCTGGGTCTGCCAAGTGCGGTGCCTCACATGAGAAATTCATCCCTTACTCAATGAAAATGTGTGTAGGTTCAGTGTCTTATGCTTATCATCGCCAACCGACTGTGCATTCTATACTCTGATGAGCGGCAAAGAGTTAGTGTCATCATCCGTATTCAAGAACGCGAACTTGATTCTGACATTATGCTAGCGCATCCTACGGTTCACTACAGCTGGTATCGTTACTGTGATCTCGTTTTCAACGGCTTGCATCTGTGAGTTCTCCAGACTCGTATGGTGCCACAACATTGTTGACTGCCCTACTGCCATACAGGGATTCCTGCGCAGCTTCAAATTAATCACACTTACATTTGGGTTAGTTCATCCTCGGCTTTTCTACTTAACCATCCTCACGCGTAAAACCTTGCTAGCTCAACCATTGGTGGGACCGATTTGAGAAGTCGGTTTACCTCTTGCTGGATCTCACTCTCAACATCCTCTTCATCCGAGTGGTCAAGACTCGACTCATCAACTATGGTCTCACGAAGTATGACCGAGTCATGAAGTACGTTATTCCCTATCGCCTCTTCCCGGACGCAGATCTTACTCTGCGACAGATTCAACGAGTATATAATTTTTGTCTCCATCAGCATGGACATTTTACTGCTGGGCGTGACCGCCTTGCACAATGGCTTTGTGTACTGCATGGTAAAGCAATCACTGCGCACGCCTCTGTCAAGCTTACTCATGTCAATCAGTTCCATCCCGTCGTTTACATCGTGAAGCTCCAGATCGAAATGACCCTGTCTCGTCAGTTAATATTTACGCCATGCGCCAAGTTGCTCACCATCCATCTCAGGACTTATCATCAAGGTTGCCCACTCCACTGGCATCAGCATCACAGGACGTGTACCAACGGATGCTATCAGCGGAGCTAGAACGAGGCCCAACAGCATGTTAGTCTACCTGCATAAATACCCAGCTCAGAGACTAATTATTCGTTCAGGCAGGTTCCCGTCAATGGTACGCAGGTGCTCCCGACTCAGCACGCGGACAATTTCGGTGAGACCTATCCTCCCAATCGGTGGAGAAATACTAACACTTTCGGCAGAGCTGCCAGAGCCGCGTCCTAGGGACAAATACTTTTCCGGCATGAGCTACCTCAGCGGGGCAAGTTCGGCAGGTCCCTCAGCGTAAACGCTCGACGCCAAATTGTAATTGTACTGTCTGGATGAATTGAAGTGCTCAAAATGTTATCTAGGATACTGAAATACAAAGCAATCTTGTTCAATTAGGAAAAGAGCGCGGGCTTTTAGTCTTATCGAGCCGGTCATCGTTTATCCTCCTTCAAGTTCGCGTTTTATTTCCCTCATAAGTGCCACCAGCATTATGCCATCTTCCGAAATAGATCCAATCACCGGCATGGACGTCGACACCACTCAGATTGAAGCTGTTGATTCAATCATCAACTTAGCGGAAGCTTGTAATGTGATTGACAGCCTCGCCTCGTTGGGTACTTGAGAGCGGATTTCGTACTACGAGTCTCATACAAACCCTATCGTCTATACCTCGCCGCGCTCTTGGAGAGATATATACAAGTAAAGTGCTTGACGCGCTGTCTGAACCACGGGAGGTGGTCCCCGGGAATGAGCGGGCATCCATTGAGCGTGAGCGATTCCAGCTGGGACATCTCTCCCTCTGGTGGTATTCGGCTCTTGACCAGGCGCGATATTGGACTCGTTCTGACATCGGGACAGTGCGAGACGTCAAGGGACTTGAGGCATTTCACAGCCTCGCCCTCCGTTTGATTGATGGCTTCCAACACTGCGCTGGTGACGCCACCTGGCAATCTGCGTAGTGCAAGCGTCTCGAGGCAGGGAGATGATTTGATCAAGGCCACGACAGGATCGCAAGTCACGACGCAGGCCTCGATAGTCAGACTGAGGAGCTCGGTGGTGGTAATACAACTCAACAGAACATCGTCGATGGACCTTGGGGAACGCGTGATGGTGAAGTGCTGCAACGAGGGTATGAGGATGAAGGAGAAGAGATGCAGCGCGCCCGGGGTGGCAGCGATATCGAGTGTGGTAAGCTTCTCAAGTCTGAGGGGCTCAGGGAGTGTGGCTGGAGCTTGGAAGTCGCCAAATGGAATGTCGAGGGTTAGAGAAGTGAGTTCTGTCGCCTGGGAGAGATATGTGAGCAGGACGAGCACGTCCTGCGCGGGACAGCTCCGGACCGAAAGGATCTGGAGTGTCGGGGGCGCAGGTGGAATAGCGTGGAAGTTTACGATGGCGCCTTCGAGGACGAGGCTGCGGAGCGCGGCGTATGGGTGGGTGAGGAGCAGGTTCCGGTTACGGTCAAACAGTTTGTCGTGTATCTCGAGCTCCTCTATGCCCACAATGACGAGACGACGGTTTTCTTCATCCAGCCTCGTGATGACATCGCGGTCTTCGAGCGCGCATTTTCGAAGATGCTCCCATTTGAGATCGGTGAGGTCAAGTGGGGTCCGTTGGTCAAGTGGTCGCCGGAGGGCGAGGTCGTGGATGCGACCCTTGGAACGTGCAAGCCATATCTCTGCCTTGCGCTTCGGAGAGCGGTTGGTGAGAACAAGGGTTCCCCATAGGCGAGGGGTCCGCAACGCCACCCCACGCCAATGTTGGCATACCGCTGACAGTCGGACGACGCAAGCTGCGTCATAGGCCACGGCGTATTGGAAAATCTCAGCCATGAGCTCAACAGGGAGCGTGGCGACATGGCATGTCACGCGTCGTTTGCCTTGGAGCGCTGTAGTCTTTAAAGACGTGATTTCTACGCGACGTTTCGCGTCGTCTGTAGCGATACGCGCGAGGGCCAAGTCTGCCATAGTGAGACACTGCTCGAACTTGTGGGCAGCGAGAAATAAACGGGCGGCGCGGAGGTAGCCCTGCCAGCGGGTCGGCGCGACATCGATGGTGGTTTTGGCATCGCGGAGGGCGTCTTTGAGCTTTCCGAGCTTTTCGTAGATGGCTGAGCGGCAGTCGTAGATGAAGTAGAGTTGACTGGGGGCACTGATTTCGATAGCCTGGAGAGGATTCATGAGTTTTTGGGCGGGGATTAGAAGAGTTGTTTACCTCTGTGCATGATATGAGAGCTTCCTGGTATTTTCCGGTTTTGAAAGCGGACATTGCCTTTTCAAAGGAAGGTTTCCATGCCATGTTTACTATTAGAGAGGAGGGACGATGGTGGTCCTGTATCAAGGCAAGTGTACCACGTGTTGCAGTCTCTTTCTGTTTGCTTTCAATACTTTTTATATTTTGAAGAGTAATTCTTTCTGTTTTGTTGACAGGACGCACGGTGTTGACTGGAAGTTTCTCTGAGCTTCGATTGCACTTGCTATTTACGGTCAGTGCATCCTGTGTTCCTACTTTCATCTTTACCGTCATTTGCTCTTTGCGCTTTGACGATGCCCCTCAATTACTCCAAGTGGGATCAGCTCGAGGTACGTCGCCACTGTTACAGTCTTGTCCATTCTCCTGACACTCTCACCAGCTTTCAGACGATTCTGATATCGAGGGCCACCCCAACGTTGACAAAAAGTCGCTTATACGGTGCATATCCATATTCACTGCTGCTATCACCTACGCTCATGGACGGCGACATCCAGATGGAAACAGCGCGACATTCACGAGAAGCGCGAACAGCGAAAAGCAAAGATCGCGCACCTCCACGCCCAGATTGACTGCAACAAAGTCATCCAGGTCCGCATCAACGAGATCCATGCTACACTCACGTCGCCATCGACTGCATCGCCCACCGTCTACTTCAATTCTCTCGCTGAGCAACTAGAGAAGAATCCGTCGAAAGGACTGCCCGCCTGGGAATGATCCATCCAAGCTCGAACACACGTACGATGGCATGATTCTCTCTCTGTTGACCCAGGTATCCGCCCAGGCGAAAGACAAGGTCAAGGACGCTAGTGTCTTGGAGAGCGAACGGGACGAGAAGCTGGTCAAGGCCCTCATCGACGGTATTACATTCCACAAGGGGAAGCTCGCGGAGACAATTGCTGCCGATGTTAAGGAGGTCGACGCCGAGGAGAAGGAGCAGAAGAAGCACATTACGAGTGAAGATATGCACGACGGTTTCTCAACTCATGTTGGTTATACTTCATCTATTGTGTCCAATCTCATCCTTCGTACAGTACGTTCCTCCCAAGGAAACGCCCACGAGTGTTCCTACCACGAAGATTGAGAAGCCAAAGAAACAGATAATAACCGAGTTTGAAACGCTCAACCCACAAGCGTCAGCTTCGACTTCATCCGCAACAACTCAGCCGCAAGGCGATGATGATGATAACGAGATGCCAGAGCTGACCCCGTCATTGGAAGCATTCTCAAAGCTACCCCTGGGCGGCTACGAGCAATCCTTTAGGTTTATTCAAGCACACCCCGATGTTGTTGTAGACGGTGCTGCCGACGCGCTTTTGATTGCAGGGTTCCGGGCAGAAGGCGATGGAAAGTCAAAGTACGCCAAACAATGCGTACACCAGAGTCTTCTTCTACAATACTGCGAGAAGCTTGGACGAGATGGCGTTCGCGTATTCTTCTCCAAGTAAACTTTTGCTCCGAGACTTGATAACCCTAACTGACTTTTGCCTTGTAGAATGATCTCAGGGGACAAACGCGCTGTTCCGGTATTTGTTGAGGACATGAACAAGACATATAGCCACTTGAAGGAGCGTGTTCTGGTCACGCAAGCGGAGGAGCGCGCTTCTGCTGAGGGCAAGGAGCAAATCCAACTCGTCCCTGAGAGCGCTGACCAGACCATCTCCTTCAATGTTCCGGATGGGCCACCTCCTGAGGAGCTGGTCTATGAAGGACCCGACGCCGATACTATTGATATCGAGGAAGTGCGCAAGGCGCTGCAGTTGCGGTGGGACGTGTTCGATTCGTTCGAGGAGGACTTGAAGGAGGCTCTGAAATCCAACTCGCTTGATAAGGTCAATGTTGTGCTTGGGGAGATGGACGTGCCAACGGCGGAGGATGTCGTGAATAAGCTGGATATGGGGGGCATTCTGAATTTTGCGTCGGGTGGGATCCGGGACGAGACTGGGAGGAATGAGGAGGAGTGAAGGAAAGAAAGATATAAATGTATTCTATAAGATATCTGTTGTCATTTGGTAATCGTTTGTCGCTTTGCATTCATTTTGCGTTTCTCAATTGTCAACTCTGTGCTAGCGAAGACCCGGGTATGGCGGCATGCCAAAACGGGTAAACCCGCGTCTTTTTCTCCAACCATCATGACAAGCGGGACGATGTTGTTGGAATGGCCCATGTTTTCGTCTGTCGCCATGCATGGTCCCGCATACGCTAGTCATCAGCCTCTTTCCTCATACATCGTGCAGATTTTCTGGTCCTGTTTCCCCTGAAGCCCTTGGCGCTGACTCTGCCTTCTCTGACATAATTAGACTGAGGGTTGGAGACAGTTATTCCGCTTAAGCTCGACAACGGTCGATACTACGCGTCGCCGCCATCCCCTCCAGAACAGCCCTAATCCGCCAACCGCGGCGCGCTGAGGCTTTGAGCGCTCAATATCACTGTCAACGGATCCGTCATGACTCACCTGGTGACTAGTGATCACCGCAATTGACTCAAGCTGTACAAGATCGACGCCTACTGTTTTCGTTTAAAACCACACAATCGGCATTCCGTTCCCCTCGGTTTTCCATAACCCACCCCCCTCTACAACAACAATGTCATCTAGCACTACCTACCGAACGCGACTTATGCGACTCCATAGGGATCTCGCTGAGCTTCACGATTCGCCTTATCCCGGCGTGGCCGTCTTCACTGACGATGCCAATATGCGCCAGTTTTGTCTTGTGCTTACGCCGCCGAGTGGGCCGTGGAAGAATCTGGCGCTTCATTTCAAAGTGGAGATTCCTGAGAATTGGGTGGGTTTATGATTTTTTGAGATTTGGCCCGAATTTTGGGTGCTGAACTTCTTTCCAGCCTACCCATCCACCGAGCATCCAGTCGAGCACCAATATTGATCATCCCAACCTGTATTCCAGTTATATATGCTGTGACCTGCTGAAGACGCAGAGCCAGATATATGCTGAGCACGGTTACACGGGAGGGTACGTTCTTTCTACTCGCAGCAATATTATTGATTGATTGTGGCGCAGATACACACCGGCGCTAACACTTCGTGGCCTCTTCCTTCAATTCCTCACTTTCTTTTCGACTACCAGGGTAAGATCGTACGTTTTCTTCAGAAGTTAAGTAGCTCATTTCAGCCAACCAGGTCGAGCAAGATTTTGGCGATTTCGTAGAAATCGGCGACTATCTCGAAACGGCCTACGTCATGCAGCGCGACGTGAAAGACTACATCGACGAGCTTCAGGGTATACGATATCGCTACACATCATCTAGCGCAGGCCCAGATCTTGCCGCCGCGTATCAACAGAACACATCGAAGGAAATCCACATCAAGACTTACCGTTCCTCATGGCCCCTCATCCGAAGCCATAAAACGAAAAACGGTTTCATCAGCACCCAACAAATCCATCGCATTGAACACATCAGTCCTCGGTGGCACAGCACGTTGCAATCCATCTCGACTTGGACTTGTTCCAAGTGCCCGTACGGGTCTGCTGCATTACCACATCATCAAGTCTCCCGGCCTACTAGTCTCCTCGACACGTCCTCCCTTCCGTACTGTCGCCCGCCCGGTAGATGCATCCTCGATGATATTCCTGACGACATCTTCTTCGCCCTCGCCCCTGCCTTGCCCTCAGAAAGTGTCATATCCTTCCAGGAGGCATACCCTCGTTTTCGGACCATCATGGAGTCCTCACACGAGCTTCTACAACGCGAGCTTCAGTGTTTCTTCCTCAAAACTCCCCTGACATCCTGCGTCCTTGGTGTTGGAGTCGCATTGAACCGCAAGTCGCGTAGCTTGACCTCGGATTTCGATTGGCTGAGCGAAGAGGCGTTTGTTCACTTCAAAGTGCGGCATGGGATCGAGAAGCGCAAGTTTGAGTTTTTCCTTCCGCTGGCGTTTAGCCGCTGGCATTTTAAAGCTGCTGAGCCCAAGATCCACCGAAACTTGGAGTCCATATATTCTGCGATGCGTGAGGCGGATGCTGCTGGTACGCAGCGGAACACTGGACGTCGTGGGGCTGCACCCGTCAAGAACTCGGCGCTTACGCCTTCGCCTTCGCCGATCACGGTCATCTATCGTATGATGAACAACATTGTTGTCAAGCTCATGCAGTCTTGCGACGATGTGGTGCAGAAGACGCGACATAATTCCACGGGTCTGCTTTATGCTTCGGAGAGGGCGGTGTACTCGTACTGTCATCTCTTCCATCTTCTTATCTGTATGGCGCGGAGCGATCCATCGATAATTCGCGATGCTTCAACGCTCGTCGATCGCTTCATCGCCGACCCGGAATGTCGCACCAAAGCGAGAGTCCCGGACCTAGGCGAGTTCATTGTCATGGTCACTCTGGTTATGGCGCATGGGGATTCTGTGCAGTGGGAGCGCTTGGCGCCTTCTTTCCTGGAGGAAGTCGTTACGCGGAATGTCCGCTGGGTGCTCAAGGAGTGTCCGGAGCTCGAGGTTATGGAGCAGGCAGGAGCGATTACCGCCTCGCCCGCACTTTTGCGCAGTCGAAGACGAGTCTCCGCCTTATTATGTTCCAGGTCGCGTTCTTGCAGATGTTCGTCAACACGTATTCGGCCAATATGGCTCGCCTTGATGACAACTATGGGTTCGCGGAGAAGGAGATTCCAGAACGGATGGTTGTGGCGATCAAGGATATTTACAGGGTTAGTGACTGGCCGACGTTCTTTGGGCGGGTGAACTATGATAAGGCGAAGGGATTGGGGCTGCTCATTTTTCGTGGCTTCTGCGGGACGCGGTGGCGAAGAGCGGGAAGAGGAAGTATCATACGCCGAAGACGGCAAAGGCTGATCTGGAGCGGTTGGTGGCGTTGCGGAGGCAGAATGAGGCGTCGTGGGTTAATGCGCAGAACAGTAGGAAGGCGTAGTTTGTATGGATGTCGGTAGTGTTTCCAATGAGACCATACTTTTCAACGGTATATTCGACAGTACGAAGGCATAGTTTGTATTTATATGCATTGGGTAGTGTTTTCATGCAGGGCCAGGCTAGTACGATCACATGACGTCGATTGACTCCTTGACCAGAACCATCATTGGATGCCATCATGGCCCGACTCACCGCTGAAGACCGTGCCCAGGTTGAAAAGCTGGGACAGAAAATATTTGACTGGGAAAGACTTGCCGAGGAACACTTCGTCGTTCTACGCAAAGATCCGAACGCGTACGCCGAGGCATGGCAGCAGTACGCCGCCAAGGCACCGCAGATTGGCACTATTCCGACCCGCGACAAATACGAGGAACACATTTCGCTTGGGGAGAAACTTCTTGAAAAGAAATGTGTTACATTCTACGAGTAAGGATGCGTGTGACTGTGAGTTGCTATCTTTTAACTGCTTTTCTTTAGTCATGTCGAAGCTGCCAACACGCTCGCGTATCTCTGTCGTCTTCAGTTGACGCTTATTTCCGAGTTCAGGTGGCCGATTCACAAGGCAATATTGGAACTGGTGACAACTAAACAGTACGCTACTCTCACGACCTTCCATGTTTTGATATCCACACTGTGATAGTGCGAACCATCAATATGCATTCTCCCATGCTGTCATTCCGGAAAACCCGCACCCTCTTCTTAGAGAGTTTTTCGGTGGAGCCAGTCCAGAGACGCCCACATCATCGGTGCCACCCCCGCCATCCCCCCAATGAATAGCCCGTCGTTCTTCCTGGACAGCCATTCTCCTGGGACGACATTCTGCACTATCCACGCGCATCGATTTCGACAACAGAGGTAGCCCTCTATAAACGTAGTCCGGAACGTCTCGACCAACACTTTTTCACGACATCTGGCGACTCGGAGATGGGCGACGAAGCCTTTCGGGTTTCATCCTTTTTAACAAATGTTCTGCTTCCTTGGCTGTATGGCAGTACGCGGAAACGGTAAAACGGAGCTCATCCGAGTCTAAATTGTAAATCACTTTGTAAACGAGGAGGCGGAATTATAACGTCGCCAAGCCACAGTCGGTTGTGAAAAGTTAATCGAGTTGTAATCGAGTTTAATGCTTGAATTACTCAAGACTAATACGAGGTGAGTTTTCCACCCGCGACTACTCTCTTTCTCACCTGACAATGCTTCTCCCAGCATTCCCTGGGTCTCAAAGAAGCATTGATTGTTTTGTTACCCCCGGGTCTCGAAACAAACCAGGTGAGTCTCTTCTTGCCCTCGGCACTTACTTCCTAATTGCTCGACAGCAATGCCTTCGGCGACTCCTCTTCCTCCCGCTTGTTCATATTCTTTCTCTCGATTATTTTACTGTGGCGTGTTCACGTTCGATTCTCCCACCCCTGGCGTGACGGATACGGCTGCATGCAGAATGTCTTAGTTCTCTCAGCCTTGTACTCCGTTCCGCCAGGTGAGTTTGTGTAAAATCAAGTTTTATTGCTAGCCTTTACTTACGGTATCATGCAGTACTCTTTCGCTGATACAGAATAAATTCCATCTATTGAATCAGTTGAACCATGTCCCCCAATGCCAAAGATTCCGAAGGAGACATGTCATTTCCCGAGACACCGGACAGCTCCCTCCCCGAAGGCGAATATTTCGTCGTCGCGGCAGCCGCCATCCGCGAAATCATCGCGCGGTACGGTCGAGGCACTGCCTCGAAGGGAGAGATCCAAGCAGCCATCGTCTCGTACATCGGCGAGCTCGCTGAGGCTGAAGTCTATCCTTTCGACATACACAGGGAACTCATTCCCTGGCTCGAGACCCTCGACGCTGAAGTTACACGGCTCGACGGGGCTGCAAACCGAGGAGCCGAAGGAAAAGCAAGTGGAGGCAAAGGAGGAGGAGGTGGAGGTGGAGACAGTACGCCTTCGGGCGACGACGGCAACGGGGGCAACGATGGCGGCGACAATGCCGGCAAACGGGGAAGGAAGGATCCTCACAAGCACAAGCGAGGAGGCTCCACTCCCTCTGATGCCCCCGACTCCAACCCAGACAACCGTGGGTCCAAGCACCACCACCACAAGAGCCAGAAGCATCACCAGTCCGCGTCAGACGACTCCGACAGCGAAGAGCAAGACGAGTCGAAATTCGGGTGGGCTTCCGACGCCATTCTCAAAGAGACCTCCCTCACCGCGGAGCATAAACTTATCCGCGATGCCGTCGAGAACCACGCTCTCGATGTCAAAAACGCCCTCCACAATCTCAAGCACACCGGGATTGCTCCCACCTTCCCAGACACTCTGTGGAAGAAAATCCTTCTCGATGAGGCCGTTGACTTTGACGAAATCAACGCCTTCTTCTTCTCCACCAAATTGGAGCTCGACCCCACTCCAGTCGGAACGGTGGCGTCGGCGCTTCACGAAGCCATGGGACGCCGCGCGGACAAGAAGACAGTTAGCTCTGCAGTTGTCTGGTTTCGCTGCTTTGATAAATATAGCGAAGCAGTCGAGACAGTCTTCCCGTTCCGTCGCAACGAGCTCCGCACCTATAGGCAGCACATCGACGACCTCTTCTCTGCCAAAGTCGAGTCCTCGCAAGCCCGAGTTATTGCATACGACATCGCGGCTCGGAAAGTCGTCGCATCCAGTCGCGGCATACTCTTCAACCAGGTCAACGATGCCTACCTCGTCCGACTCCGCATGGCCTTCCTTGAACGAGACGGCATCCGTTATGACGACTTCGAAGGAGTCGGTGTTGGAGAGTCGAGTGGAGGAAAGTCTGGGAAGTCGAAGCCCGGAAAGAAGCGGAAAGCTTGCAACAATTGGAATGCATCTCGAAAGGCCTATATGCCTTAAGGCGACTTTAAGCAACTTAAAGCATCTTAAGACATGAAAAGATAATAAAGATAAGTAAGCTGATAAGACGCTTAAAATAAAGGTTCACGTTGACGAGTGCTTTAAGGCAGCTTAAGACACTTTAAGGCATTCTAAAAGCTCTTAAAAGACTCTCTAAAGTTAACTTAAAGCATACGTCTTCGTGAACCTTATCTTAAGTTACCTTTAAACTGCCTTTCAGTAACTTAAAAAGCACTCAAAAAGCTCCTAAAGCTGTCTTTTCATAGTTCGTAAAGCACTACGAAGTTGACTTAAAGTAGTTGTTCTCATGAACCTTATCTTAAGTTGCCTTCCAATCACCTTTTAATAGCCTTGAAATGATCTTCGAACAGCCTTTAAACCATCTTTAGACAGCCTTTCAGATGCCTAACAAGGCTCTTTCAACTGCTTCGAAAGCTGCTTAGATAAGCCTGAAAAAGCAAAATTATTCAAAAAAATTAAATATTAAAAAATCATATTGAGCATTGAGTACTTGTTAAGTATATACAATCTACCGTGAAGCTATACCCTACAGTAATCTTCACCTACATGTAGTAGGCACCCACACCCATACCCTCATCATCATATTGCCCGGCACTCTGATCCAAATCGTTGTCTGCAACCTCATCCACATCGAAGAGGCTAATGTGCATCTTCGTCCTTGAGGCTCCTCACGTGTCATAGTCCTCATCCCCAAGTGTCAGAGTCTTCGTCCTCGGGCAGTGCGGTCCTCGTCCTCAGGCAGTGTGGTCCTCGTCCTCGGGCAGTACAATCCTCGTCCTCGGGCAGTGTGGTCCTCGTCCTCGGGCAGTACAATCATCGTCCTCGGGCAGTGTGGTCCTCGTCCTCGAGGCAGTGTGGTCCTCGCCCTCGGGCATCGTTGCGGTCATCGTTGAGCATCGTAACATCGTGGTTCTCGCGCTCGAGCGGTCCTCGTCCTCGAGCATTGTTGTGGTCGTCGTCGAGCACTGTGGTCATCCTCGCATCATCCTCAACCGTCGTTGTCGTTGTCGCCCTCGAGCGTCGTGGTCCTAGTCCTCGGAGTAGCGTGAGCGTCCTCAAGTGTCGTGGTCATCGTCCTCGAGCAATGTCAAGCTGCAGTGACATGGTCAGTAGACGTAAGAGCGGAAAAGTGGATAGCAGACTACACACCGACAGGTTCTCAAAAGGAGAACACCCCACAACAAGATGACGTGCACAAGGTCGCGTCACGTAGGACGATGTGCGCAAGGCAGCGCCGCAGAGTACGACGTGCACAAGGCAGCGTCGCAGAGTACGACGTGCACAAGGCAGCGTCGCATGGCGTGGCACACCACACCAAGTGTGGGATGGGAGGCCATGGCAGGTGGTGGTAATAAGACAAGTCGTTCGATCGGAATGGTCAGAATTTAAACCAACCGGCACGTGAGGCTGACGTGGCCTCAAGTGCCGGCGGCAAAACGGACTTCGCAATTTTCTGGGGGTGAAATCCAATGAAATCAGCGGAGGGCATGGGAATGGGAATGGGAATGGGAATAAATGGTTATCCTTGAAGCTTGACGGCGCATGACCGGCATCAACAAATGAAGGGTAAAAAGCAAGAAAAAAACGCACCAACCAGCGCCGCATCATCAGCGCGCCCCAAATCCTACTCAACGTGCTTGAAGCCTGCACGACGGCAGGGCGGGAAATTCCAAGCCTGGGCCATCCTAGCGCTACGGCGCTTCTCCGTTGCGGTGTGGTAGCCTCGTCGTTAGAGGTCTTACTGCCACGCAGACGAAGTTGAACGTCATCCACGGCTGTTGGAAGCCGCGAAGACAAGTCCAGAAATCCAGAGGTGAGAGAACAACAGAAAATCAGGAGGAGAGGCTTCAGATTTTTTATCTGAGGCCTGGATGCAGCGTCGTCTTCGAAGTGACATGATGGTAAGAGAGGAGAGACCGGGAGACGACGAGCGAAGGGTTCTGATCACGATCCGGCAAATGCCGGATCGTGCTCGGAGCATCCTCAACGTCGTTCGGAACGACGACGAGGAGCTCGGAGTAAGCAAACAACCGTCGGTATTTGTTGCTATGTATATCTAATATTAATCCCAAGTATATTCAAGAGTCAATACAGCAAGGAATGTCGGGAATTTGCTTACATGGCAAGTATCCCATCCGAAAATGCAAGTCATGAGCTTTCCTGCTCGTTATCACTGTCGGGCTGGCTCAATTGAGTGTCAGAAATGAAGTGTACGGTTATCTCTATGCAACGACACCAGAAATGCGGTAGCCGTCAACGGTATGAGATTATTCTGTTTGTCACTCAAACTTGGACAACGACCTCTACGACAGTCTACAACTTGGTGAGTCTTATGTTCTTAATTTCCGTGATAATTTATAGATACACTGATTATACTATATAGCACTGTTCTTGCAAGTGCACAAAGCACACCGAGGACTTGCTCGGCCGCCATCGTCGTCGACATCCTGTAGATTTAGCAGCGGAGACGGACCGCGGATACGATCACTGTTTGGGCTTGATCACTCTCATTCTTACCACCACCATCGACAATCGATCCGCTCATGACGACCAGCAACGCCCACGGTTATCAACGCCGACGATACTGGAGCCGTTTATGGCATCGGCGACCGACTTTGAGTCGTCGCCCATTGTCACGGAGACCGACTTTGCGTCGTCTCCCTCTGACCCAACCCAACCTCTCACTAAACCGCTGAGCCGACTCCAGGACGCATGGCCGCGTAAGCCCCAGACGACGGGCAGCGTATCATTGATTCCATGAGAGAAGGAGGAGACTGCGTTGCGCTTGCTGGCTTGGCAGTGTGCAGGTACGTCTTTTTTTATCGACGCTGACAGTACAGCAGTCGATACAGGAGACGGGCTCGTGTGGTCCGATACGGCGGCCCCGCTGCTTCCCTCTTCAAGTTCCGGGGTTCCTGGAGCTATCTGAGGGTGCCTACGCCGCCTCGTCCGTGTACACCCCCGAAGACGTCGCAGGCATCGTGGTGTATGCTTCTGCCGTGAGTGCAGCCACTCAAAAGCCTAAGACCCAACTGACGTGCCCATCCAGCGCGGAATTGATGTCCTAGCCGAATTCGACACCCCCGGTCACACGTCTGTCATCTCCAAGGCGTTCCCAGAGCATATAGCGTGCCCAGAGGCGACCCCATGGGCGACCTAGGCCGCAGAGCCGCCGTCAGGCCAGCTTCGTATCACGTCGCCCGAGACGACCAACTTTACGACCTCCCTCGTCACTGCCATCACCTCCATGTTTACATCCCCATATTTTTCCCTTGGTGGTGATGAGATCAATGCTCGGTGCTACACCGACGACACGGAAACTCAGAGTGCGCTCAACTCGACTGGGGAGACCTTCACGGATGCGCTGAACAAGTACACGACTGCGACACACGGTGCAGTTCGCGACGCGGTGAAGACTCCGGTGGTGTGGGAGGAGATGGCGCTGGACTACAACGTCACGACTGTTGAGAAGGATGCGATCAGTATGGTGTGGATTTCATCTGCAAACGCGACCTCTGTCGTCGAGCAAGGCTACCACATCGTGCACTCCGTGTCTGATTTCTTCTACCTTGACTGTGGGCATGGTGCTTGGGTTGGCGACTTTGTGAACGGAAGCAGCTGATGCGATCCCTTCAAGTCGTGGAAGAAACCGTACTCTTTCGACCCGGTCGTCAACATGACCGCCGAGCAGGCTGATCTCGTTCTTGGTGGTGCGTTTCGCTTTCCCACACCGAAATAAAGATCATATTGTTTATGTTTATAGGCCAGCACTTACTCTGGACGGAGCAGTCCTCCCCAGCATGCATCACTCTCCTTTTACCTCTCACCTCCCGTGCTCCGAAACCTTCAAGTCCTAGTCCTACGTGACACGGACGGGAATCGAATCGCTGCTGGCTTCGTTCCCGAAACTGATTCCGACAGGCACCCAGCATATGACCGTCGAGACCGCCAACGTGCGCTGTGTCTACCAGCCGCTGTATATCCACCTCATCACAAACAAGGCGTCCAACATCCTCCAAGACATCGACACCCTCCATCTCTTTGCCCGCGTCGTGTCCGACCTTTGCCGCTCTGCCGGCGAGCGCGAGATATTGACCAAGGCATCACGCAATTCCGCCACGTCGACGACAAGCATGACCGCAAGCACCTCCAAGTTACCTTTTTTTTCCGGAAAACATACTCGCCCGCTCACGCCCGGAAACCATCGTAGGTGTATTTACATCGATTTGAATCGAGACTCTGAATCATTCGCGCGGCGCAGGTATCTCATGAGCGACCCAATTCGTCGTCCATCTCTTTCTGCAGTCACTCCTAATGCGAACCTGCCACCACTGCCCAATTCATCGCCAGCCGCGTTCAAGTACTCCCATGCCGATCTCTACACCGTTAATTCGCTCAACTCATTCTCGTTCGGGAATGCACATTCAGGCGGGTCTGTCTCGGCCTACCCCGTCAGTCTACTTGACGATTCTACCGATGACGACTCCCCAAGCACGGCCTCGCATCACACATTTGGAGAGCGGGTGAGAGCAGCAGCCCTAGCGACAGATAACCTGCGCGCCCCAGACAATGGGCAGCCCCTCACTCAAATTCGGTGCCGTCGACTAGAAAACGGCACACAGGATGACTTACAACCCCGTTGCCTTCAGCACCGTGTAACATCATCAGCCGGTGAGCCGCGCACGGACCAGGTGGTCCATACATCTATTTAGGCTGTGGTTTGTTATGGCCCGTGCTTCCCCCAACACACTTGTAGCATACATTGTGTATTTAAGAGCATTGATGTGTGTATGCAGATTGATGTATCTAGTCAATCATACCTGGAACTGAGTTTATGATTGAGTTGGTCTTGAGCTGCCTAAGGATAGATGTATTTGTAGTGTATGCGTAAAGTTGCATTAAGATGCCTTTTAATGCTTGAAGTTTAGGGTCATGACGCCTCATGACTTAAGTTGCGTAAGGATAGGTGTGTTTGAAGAGCATGTCTTAAGTTATCTTTAGGCGTCTTTTGCCGCTTTTTGCCGTCTTAAGTTTCATATCCACAATACGTCAGCTTTAAGATGTCTTTAGAGCTTTAAGAGCTTTTTGAAGCTTAAAGTTTGACGTTCCAGTGACATGAATCTTAAGATGCCTTAAGGCATATAGGCCTTTCCTGATGATGAAGGCAAGTGCACTCGCGCCCCATGCCCCCGTCGTCACGTCTGCAATGTTTGCGGCGGACAGCACGTCGCCAGCGCCTGCAAGTCGAAGAGTGCTTGAGCCCACGGCTCATCATTCTTCTATTTCCAAGGTGTGGCAAGTGGCGTGTGCTTTTGTGGAGGAGGGGTATGATGGAGAGGAGGAGGATGAGGGAGAAGATGAGATGAAGAAGGAGGAAGCAGTGGAGTCCTATAGTTTCCTACCTCGCTATCTGCACGGTTTCGGATGGAGGACGCCTATGTCAAAAGGAAGTCGAACCGCCTCATACACGGAAATCGACGGACCACTTCCATGCCCTCCTGCTGAGGAGTATAAACATACAGCGTTGAAAAACCATTCACGACTATCCTCACCTTTTCCACGTTTCTACGCCCATCAATATCGACCGACTCGCGAGTATTCTCAGCATACATCCGAATCGAGTATTCGTCGCGTCGGTACTCCCGCACACTACGTATCGGCCTCTGGCCATGGGCCGACACGGATCCTACGGGCGATTTCCCAGAGACGTGGGACAATGCGTGGGCTAATATCCCGACCGCTGAAGAGCGCGAATTCGTGCTGAGTCAGTGTAAGGAAGAAGTCGAAAAAGGGCAACATTCACCTCCGTTCGGGCCAGACCTTCTCGACCCCGAATGTTGCCGTCCCAAAACCTCACTCCGAGGACCTCCGACTCGTCGCGAACCAGTCAGCTGGCGAGTTCTGCCAAAATAACATGGTCAACAAGTCTGAAACAAAGGGAGCACGTCTCGACTCACTCTTAGTTTTTATCCCTCTCCTTCTCCGAGTCATGTTTGTTCAGCTCCATCCAGGAAAACGTTTCTTGCTGTGGAAGTCCAACGTCGCTGGAGCATTCCGTGCGATCCCTATCCATCCGTTGTGGCAGCTTAAACAGGTCGTCACCGCCAATATCGCGTCCATGATGGAAGGTGGGTCAAAAGAAGACAAGTCAACGTGGATACGTTACGTTGACTGGCGGGCATGCTTCGGCAGTTGTGGATCTCCACGGGCCTGGGCTTCCTTGATGGCACTAGTTGTCTGGATCGCAATCTGTGTCCTCCACATGGCCTTTCTATGCTGTTACGTTGATGATTGCTACAGCGTAGGTATCGTCGGAGATATGGAATGGTATGAACCTTATCATGTATTTTTCCCTACCAATCAGACACGTTTACTCTACTTGTGGGATTATTTAGGAATTCCCCACAAGCTGAAGAAGCAAGTTTGGGGAGAAGTACTGATAATTATAGGCTTCTTAGTCGACCCGAATAAACTCACAGCCACACTTCCTGCAGAGGCAAAGGCCGATCTCGTTGAACACGTCCGCGACTTTGCCCTTACACCGCGTCGGCGCCGATCACTCCACGAGTTCGAGCAACTCGCTGGATGGATGAACTGGGCGCTGAACGTGTATCCACTCTTCAAGCCCGCTCTCTGCAATCTTTACGTCAAAATGTCCGGCAAGAGCCGAGCCCATGCGACGATCAATCTGAACAAGCCACTGATCGAGGAGCTTCTCTGGTTTGTTGAACACGTCGAAGCATCATCAGGAATGCTCTTCTTCGCCAACATTGACTGGAACCCGTTCACAGAGGCAAATCTCACGATTTTCTGTGATGCGTCCTTAACGGGCATGGGTTTCTGGATTCCGGACCTTAACGTTGGGTTTACATGTGCGGTTGATGGAGACGTGATGAGGGACAAGATTTTCTTCTGGGAAGCTCTCTGCGTGCTTGGGGCTATACAGTGGTACACCGAATCTGGCCTCACCTTTCTCGCGACCCCCGAGTGCCCAGTTCGTCTTGCAGTTTTCACTGACAACTCGAACACAGTTTGCATCTTCGACTCCCTTCATGCTCTTCCTGAATACAATCCTATTCTCCGTGCTGCCGTCGACCTCCGGGTCAAGCACAACATCGACCTACGTGTGCTGCACATCAGCGGCGAAGACAACTTCATGGCCGACGCCCTCTCGCGAGAGAATTTCGACTTCGTTCACGCGCATAGCTCTAACATGGTCATCACCCCATTTTCACCCCCTCGAACGATGCTGGGGGCAGTCAAAAAATGAAAATCCCCCAACTTCGCGCACCGAGGCAGCCCAAGCGACAACCTTGGTCGCGCGACAAGCTCGTGCATGAACGAGCAATAGCCCTAGGCCTCGCTATTGACGCGTCGTCTAGTGGTACCTACGATTCTGCCTTGAATTCCTATCTCGCTTTCTGCTCGATACACAAGATGCCGGTCACTCCCACCGTCGACACCTTATCTTTCTTCGTCGTCTACATGTCGGCCCATATCGAGCCGCGTTCCGTTAGTGCCTACCTCTCTGGCATTAGCAACAAACTCGAACCATATTTTCCAGAAGTTCGTGCCAACCGCTCCTCCTACCTCGTTAAACGAACACTCGCCGGTTGCATGAAATTGCATAGCAAACCGGTGAAGCGGAAACTCCCTCTCTCTCGCAACCATGTACTCACCGCCATCACGTCCCTAACTCCATCCTCCACGCATGATGACATCCTATTCGTGGCCATGCTCTGCACTGGCTTCGCTGGCCTCATGCGTCTGGGAGAATTAGCCGTCCCAGATGACCGCAACATCCGGGACTACAGGAAGTGCTCTCTGCGCTCTTCTGTCATCGGAATCGACGGCGGTTACGGTCTCGACCTACCTTATCATAAAGGGGACCGTTTCTTCGAGGGGAACCGAATCAGGATCGTTCGACGCGGCACCTTCAAACCGGCACCCGTCTTCGAGCGATACGTGGCCTCCCGTGACAACGTCTCGCGGATGAACCCATATCTCTGGATCACGTCGAAGAACACCGTGCCCACGCGCTCATGGTTTATGGCCCGCCTTCGACAACTCGAACCCAATACCCAATTCGCGGGTCAGTCAATGCGCGCAGGCGGCGCTACAGCGATGGCGGAGGACGGCTCACCGCCCCACCTTATCCAGGCCGCGGGGCGCTGGGCCTCTGACACATTTCAAATCTATATTCGCAAGAACCCCATCGTACTCCAAGCGCTCTTATTCCACGGCCACGATGATAATTGATCCCATCTGTCGCTCACAACCCCTTCATCTCAACATTTCTTCCATCAAGTAGCCATTTAGGATGCTCAATCATACGCATACGTGGCCTCCCATTTTCGGGGGGGTCGGCGACTGGCTACCTCGTCGGATGAACCTTCGGATTAGTCGAGTTTAATGCTTGAATTACTCAAGACTAATACGAGGTGAGTTTTCCACCCGCGACTACTCTCTTTCTCACCTGACAATGCTTCTCCCAGCATTCCCTGGGTCTCAAAGAAGCATTGCTGCATTGATTGTTTTGTTACCCCCGGGTCTCGAAACAAACCAGGTGAGTCTCTTCTTGCCCTCGGCACTTACTTCCTAATTGCTCGACAGCAATGCCTTCGGCGACTCCTCTTCCTCCCGCTTGTTCATATTCTTTCTCTCGATTATTTTACTGTGGCGTGTTCACGTTCGATTCTCCCACCCCTGGCGTGACGGATACGGCTGCATGCAGAATGTCTTAGTTCTCTCAGCCTTGTACTCCGTTCCGCCAGGTGAGTTTGTGTAAAATCAAGTTTTATTGCTAGCCTTTACTTACGGTATCGTGCAGTACTCTTTCGCTGCCCACTCATTGTATCTACGTATCTCTACATGTACCCTCCCGGATGCTCAATCATACGCATACGCGGTGATATGCATGTTACAATTATGCCACAGAATGGCTACATTTTGCGATTTCTGTACAAGTGCTAGACCGGAACTAGACGTGTTTACAACCCAGAAGTACACTGAGGTTAGACTATCTAACTTCACGGAGACTCTCTTTAGGACGCGAAGAGACTCCAAGGTGGCGATATCACGCCCCCGGAAGGACCCGCGGATGCTTCCGTAAAACTTCCGTGGACGCTTCTGTATCTCCAGAACGTACCTGAATATCAAATACACAAGGCGACCGGGTTTATCATAACTCTCTGAACCCGTGGAAGGACAAATTCCCTTCCGTGGAGCGTGTGTACTTCACACAGACACGGAAAACACTGCGAGTTATCCGGTACACAGTAAAACCGCGCACACAACGTTCATTCGTCTCTACGAGCACAGAAACAGTAAGGTAGATCATTATGGACGCCTGCATATCCGGTATTTGAGGCCCACATGGACCACCCGAACCCTTAAAACCTAGAACCCAAAATACTCCACAATCACGCCATACTTCCGTTTGGACGGACAGTCCGATCAGATAGCACCCTGCGGATAGCTATCCGCAGGCACCTTTTGCAAATAGGCTCAGCTTTGACCCAGTGCCAAAACTACCAGGCACAGCTACATCCGAGATAAGAGAAACTGTATATCTACTGGATCTCCAACCCCAGAACCATACCCACTCCAAAGAACCATGTACAGGGTATCTACAGAATCCTAAGACTTAGACCTTGAACCTCCGCTTAGGGACAAGATTAGACACTGTTAGGCTAAGCAAGACTTACACTCAGACAAGTCAGGACAGTTGGGTTGATAACGAAAGGCCCAGATACTGTTCCTGGTGCAGTCCATGTGTTACCTTGACTACATCCGGGAATGTACCCTTCCAGATGTCCGACGGACCGGAAACAGAGCTATACTTCCGGTTCTACGCAGGAAACATTTCAAATACTTCCGGTTATACTACAAAGATAAGCCGTAGTTAGTAAGTAGACTTACGCCATTCTTTAGCCGTACGTAGTATAAAAGGGACTGTTCAACATCGTAGTCAGTAGTTAATCTGCACCCCCGTATACAGCCTATCAAGCCAATACAAGTGTATCTTTGACTCGGAAACATTGCTTCCAAGAACCTGTTTAAGTTTAGACCCAGACTCAGACCCCTATGAACTACAAGTTGTGTTACTTGGTGTTCTTTAAGACAGTACTGCGTATACTCGGAAAGACCTTGTTGAAGCCCCTTTGTCCCTAGACGAAGTCTAAACGGCGGAAGCAAGAAAACCTTTCCGTGTCCACTTAAGAAATCTTGAAGTCACCACGCTTGCAACTGCTTTTGGTTCATATAAGAGCAGAATCCTCAGACGTTAAGTTCAGACAAGCTTAGTGTGTGTATCAAGCCCCCGCGGATCTTTACTCAAAGAACGAACTTGAACCTCACTCTGTTAGTTATAGGTGGATTGGATCAAGACGGTCAACGCGCAGACGATTAAACCCGTAACTCGTGTACCTGCGAACCAAGCTATCGGCTAAGACGTCGGAAGCCCTTTCCGTTCTTCCGGAACCTTACAAGTTCTGTACACCCTAGCTCCCTCGAACTTGCCTTTGCGTAGTTTAGGAAGTACACTTCACCCTTCCGTTTGGATCCTCTTTGAGTCAACGAGTGTTTGACTAAAGTTGTATTTCGTTACGAGTGTTAAAGGTCGGATCCTTTTACTTGTCCAGACAGACTGCAGCAGTCTGTTGGTGTTTGTATAGTACCTTTTATTGATTAGTGTTTTGTGTGTGTGTATTGTGTTATTTCTGTAGTGTATTCCTACACTGCCTATCAGCGGCCTCC